>ML675621.1:8068851-8142816 GCA_007922155.1 Mesoclemmys tuberculata
GGGGGGGGCCTGAGGTACCAGCAGTGGAGAGCTGCTGGCTTACCTGAGAGAGGTGTTGTTATGCTTGGTCCTGTCAGAGGATGCCTCCATTTGCAGGCCTGTCACCAAGGTTGTGCTTTAAAAGCCAATGTGACTGAAGAGCATCAGAGCGGCCAGCTGGACCTCAGGGGGACAGGGGGCATCTGTCTCAAACATTTTACTCTTCTGTTGTTGTCCGCCCCTCCCCCCCTCACTATGGCTGCAGAACTCATGCACCAACACCTGGGCCTCACCATGCCTTGCATGTGGCTCACCTATGACAGAATAATGCCTGGGACACTGATGGCCGCTGCAGACAGTGAGATAGAGTGGCTGAGGCTGCGGAGATCTTTAAGCGTCCTCAGTGTTTGAACCTAGCGGGTAGAGCCCCGGACTGGGACCTAGGAGACCTGCGTTCTATTCCTACGTCTGCCACTAATTTACTGAGTGAAATTGGGTACATCGCTTTCTGTGCCCGTGTTTCCCCTCCCGCTGCCCTTTGTCTTATCTATTTCAATGGCAAGTGCTTAGTGGGAAGGAATGTCTCTTACTACATGCATGTACAGTGCCTAGCACAATGGAGCTCTGCTCTCAGTGGGGCTGCCATGCAGTATTGCAACACAAATGACGATGCACAACCGCAGAGCATTCCTGCAGTGACGGGGACAAACCCCAAAGCCAGAGCAACCACATGCAGGATTTTAGCTCCAGCCCACCTGCAGGCCTAAAGCAATGCTGGTGACCTCAGAATCACTTCCGCACTACAGAAAGGCGACACCATTAACGCAGCCTTGTGACAGCATTACTGAGGGAGCTGTACCAGAGGCAGCAGCTCCTTATAGAGGAGACAGCTTTTGTTTGCACAGACACAAGCAAGTGCCTTAGTAATTGGCAATGATGGGGAAGGAAATAGACAGGACAGTTTAATGGGAGGTTGTAAAATATTATATCCATTTAAAAGTTTCTCCCGGTGTGGCAAGGCCTTTCTCAGTCAGGGCAGCACATAAAGCCAAAGGGATGGTAGCAGAGGCGCTCATCATTGTGCCCCAGCCATGAAATCTCCAAATAAGTCATATTTTTATAAACAAGAAGAATCCTTCACACACACACACTTCCCACAAATAGAGTATATTTGTTATCCCATTGCTGGAGGACGGGGACTCAGACAGCCTTTCACCCCAAAGCATCCCCAAGCACTTTATAAATGCAGGACTACAAGGATCAGCCCTCCACAGGCCCAAATCACAGGTGCCTCTGCAATACAATGTGCTCCTTAGCAGCAGGGCACAGTAGCTGTTAAAGTGGCAATGGCTCATGCATTTAAAGTCAATGGAAGCGTTGTCCTTGACTTCACTAGGAGCAGGATCAGACCTCCCAAGCGTACATCAGAACTGCATCACAGGAGAGGATGTGAAGGAATGCAATGGAAACAGCAGGAGAAGAACGCAATGACTCATGTCGGAATTTCATAAGGACACTGGGACTAATACCCTGGTGCTTGTGATATTGATGTTTTAATGAGAAATGGTCATCTGAGGGCTTTACCTCGCAGCTGGCAAGTTCCCTTTCTCCTCACCCCCACTACCTCCCGCACATTGTCCTGAGCTAATTAATTACTGGAGCACAGTTGAGGCAGTCATTCAGACAATCCCATTTCCATTAAATGCTAAGGGATAACCCCTTGAAACTAAAGGCAGGTTGAACCAAACCTAGATCCATGAATCCACAGATCCATGAATTTTGGGGCAGATCAAAATACAAACCCAGATCCAGTTCTGAATTTCACAAGCAGTGCCTGGACCTTTAATGGGCTCAAACCAAAGAGCCAGATCCAAACACACCCTGCAGACTTTAGGGGTTTTGAAAACTAGATCCATGGTTTGCAGCTTAGGCCTGTCTGCTTTAAATGAGAGTTTTACTCTCTGCTTAGATTCCAGTGCAACCCTGCCTGCGATGAGCAGCTCCTCCTGTGACCTAGCGAGGAAAAAGAGTCAGAGCAGGACTGAGCTTAGACCAGTTGGGCCTGATTCTGACCCCACACAAGCATCCCTCAGGAGTGACTCTGTAGGACTGCAGACCCAGCCCCCCAGCCCAGGGGGGACTGACACCACATCCTGAGCCTGGATCAGGACCTTCTTCTCAGAGCTGAGTTTATTATTCAAACACAAAACTCACAAAGCTATTCTCCTACCACAGCAGGCTATGGGCCCTTTCCCTTTGCATCTCTGCCCCTGCTCCAGGGTCTGCCAGAGGAACCCACTTGTTTCTTGCAGCTTTCTTCCAGTTGACCTCTCCCCTTGATAGGGATCACTTGATCCCTTCCCAACTGGATCAGATAATCAAACAGGGATGCCTGGCACCAAGTCCCTTGGCCGTTAAAGGAGCAGAGGACCCAGTTACAGATGCCATTGCAGTCACTGGAGATAGGCCCAGGTCCTCAATCGAGTTAGACACCTGAACGCCTCTGAGGATTGGGGTCTCACCCCACAAAAGAGTGACACCAGAGACTTTCTGGGATCGGGATCCACACTGGATTCTACCAGCATTCAGTACTGTTTGGTAACAGGGCAGTTAGATTCACACCACCTGCAGGGGGCTTTCCCTTCCAGGACCCAACCCAAGCTGACGTGCGAAAGGCCCCGATTGCTGTCTGACCCAGCTCGGCCTGGTTCCAGCTCAGCAGGAGTGGGGATATGAAGAACAGATGCCTGCCTGTCTCCAAGAGTCAGCTCACAGATTGGAGGCATCTCTGCCACTCTGCCCTCTCTCACAAACATCTGGGCTACATATGGTCGGCCGCAGCTGAAGAGGCTGGCAGTGACTTCCTGAAGGTGTCCTTTGCTATTGATGCTAACATGCCAGCTTGGTCTGCATCCTTCCCTTCCTGCTGTCTAGTAAATCTCCATTCCTCTAAAGCACCAGCTAACACTGGCCAGTGCCTGGCAGCAGGATACCAGGGCAGGGATCTGGCCTCTCCAAACCTTGTCCTTCCTTCATCAGCCCTGATGCTTCTCTGTTCCACCCTGCTCCTCCCCTCCCATAGCCCCAGGATCTCCTTCGCCCTCAGAACATGGTCCCGCCCCACTGTTGCCTTTCCCCCCCTTCTCCCTGTGCTACATCTTTGTCACTGCGAACCACTCGCTTCTTATTATTGGGGAAGAACTCGGTCCTCAGAACTGGGACCCAGAGTCCAACTGTTAGGGGCCATTTTGTGAAGTCAGGTCTGGACCAGGGATTGGGTGCTCTGAGGTGCTTGAATCTAGGGGCCTGCTTCAGGTTCATCTTTAGTGAGTAACATTTTGCCTTGCCTTACTTCAGCTAAATGGAAACTCAGCACCCTCCCCTCTAACCCCTTAGTCCTGATATCAGCAAAGGGTAAATAGCTCTTCTCTGGGAAGGGAGAGTTTGGGAGAGAAAGAGAAAAAACAGAGGAATGAATCTTCCTCTTCCTCTAAATGTACATGAGGCCAGCACTGATGGAAAATGATGGGGGTGGGAGTATAAGACAAGAGGATGGCAGGAATACCCATGCTCTGTTTATTATTACAGTGCTGATCTCTATCAAGAACCATGCAATTCTGGATCAAGGCTAACCATGCTGCAGTTCAACCAAAAACTATGAAGCCCAGTCATGTGTTTCTGATGTGGGGGTCAGATATAAGACTGGGGGGGGTGGCCTGGATCAACTAATCCATTCAATTCCCCACTTCAATCTGCCACTGTGCCACAGACACACTAATGAATTCACTCAGCATGTCTCCTTGGTATCTCTCACAGCCAATCACATGCCAGTCCGATAAAAGGAGCTTGTTTAATCATTCCACTCCATAGGTCCAATCTAGATAAGAATCAAGCACTCACTGAGACCCCAGTTGCTTCTTGAGCCACTTATTGCAATGGTATTAAAAATAAAAAGGCCTTTGAAGTTCACACATTTTAAACGTGCCTTATAATAGGGAGTGCAAATTCAAAGGGCAAGCTCAAAACAGCTCTGACCGGCATTTCTGAATTTGGATGTCACGTTTCTTTCTTTCTGGCCACCTGGGAGTCCAATGTCAATAGTGCTTTAACAGTCAGAGGAACTTCTTTACAAATATTTAAGCAAATGTTTAATGCATAGAGAATGCAGGTGGCATTTCTGATTGTCATACCAATGTCAAAGCAGGCTGGGGACTGGTTTACAATCTCTGACATTGGTTGCTTCCCTTCCAAACCCCCAGAGTCACAGAGCTGACACTTCTCAGCAATCCTGAACTGTATTTGCAAATGCTGTACAGTGCCCACATCATAAATCAGCATAGCAGCGCTGAACTCAGTGGAGCCTTACCTATTTGCGCCAGCTGAGGATCTGGCCCCCATTTCCTTTGTTCAGTGGAGCAAATAGCTTATTTTGTGATCTATCAAGCCTGGGGTTAATTTTGCCTGCAAGGGGTGAGGCTAAACTATTGGATTTGCAGATATGTTAAGGTGTGTAGTTGTAATTTTGGTCAAAAGACCTTATGGCCTGATCCAAAGCCCATTGGCAGGTTCTTTATTAATCGGGATATAAATCAAATCAAAATAAATTCACATCACAAGCAATTTCAAAAGCCAGCAGTGGACAGCATTAGCGTAGCCACTATTCTTTCTTTGTCCAGTGCAAGTGCAAAACACAACACAACATGACGTTTACATTCCAACCTCACAAGCTGATGCTGGCAAGTCAGGGTGCAACATCCCCAGGTCAGGAGAGAAAGCACCAGTATGTAGCGTATGTATGTATGTAGTGACACAATGTCACACATCGCAACAAGTTATACAGGGGCCCTTTGACCTCCTGAAAGGATGTGAAATCGTTCCAACTGAACCGGGACAATCCTGGAGGTGTTGGGATGGCTGGCAGTTCTTGCTGGGCTATTGCTCTTTTATTCCCAAATATCCTCACTGGACACCCCCGAGAGATCAGCCTCTTTCCCTTTCTCTTTCTCAAGTCTCACACCTCTCCTTGCAGCATGTGCACCTAGGGTATCCATCAATGCTGGCATCCTGCCTTAGTCTCTATTTCTAACAGCACGCCAGCAGATTGCTACCACCTCGTATATTGGCAACGTCCATAGCCTCCCAAGTCACTAGGCTTTTGTCTAAGAGCTGGATTCTTTGACCTGATGTGGCACTTTCTCTCAGCTATGGGTACCAAACTGTCCATCATGAGGCCACTACTCCATTATGACCTGGGTAAAACCAGCAGCAAATTGTTAGCAGTTAATATTTAGGGTAAGGGAGGGATGGACCGCTCCAGGCTCCTGTACATAGGAATTTCACATTCCTTCCTCAGTGTGCTGTTCCAAACAGCCCCGTTTGGTCCTGAAGATTGTTACTCACCAGTCTACCCCTGTAGGCTACACAATCTTCACTCCCAGATGCCCCTTTTATAAACCAAACCACAATCAGGTAGTCCACTCCCATAGTTCTCCTGAAGGAGTTCCCAGGGGGAGCAAGAGAGACTGCTGTGCCTTCTCTCTTAAACATAGATACTCAGGTCATAAAAATCAGCCTTTTTCCATCAACACAAATGGATGGCTATGTGCTAATGGGAATAGCCACACCGAGGAGTCCCACAGACTCAGGTGGTCAGGACTTCCCACAGCAGCTGCATTCCACTGGAATCACAGAATACTCAGCCTAAGGAGCAAAGAGCCTACTCGGAACTTGTCCAGAGGCAGAGCTTCTTCGGCAACTGGCCTGTGAATCTAGAACAAGTCAGGATGACCATGAACCTCATCACCTAGAGAGCATGATCCAAAACCCA
This sequence comes from Mesoclemmys tuberculata, assembly GCA_007922155.1. Taxonomy (NCBI): domain Eukaryota; kingdom Metazoa; phylum Chordata; order Testudines; family Chelidae; genus Mesoclemmys; species Mesoclemmys tuberculata. The sequence goes on from ML675621.1 coordinate 8,074,658, forward strand.
CCTCGCCCCAGCCTGCCCACAGCAACACTACAAAGCCATATGAACTAAGCAAAGGCCAGTCCACAGAGACTTGAGAGAGAAATAAACCTTTGTGTGTATATTAAAATTTTGGGATGTGCTCAGGTACCATGCTGATGGGACTGTTCTATTAAAACAGAGAGCTCTATTTTATATTTGATTCAATTAGATTAGAGAATGTCATTCCAATTCAATTTCAGTTTTACTCCATCTGTACAGAAAGCTCTTCTTGGAAGAGAGCATCTGGGATCAAAAGCAAAGAGGGAAAATTGGAGCCTGTGAGAAGCTTTGGGTATGGGGAGCCTCAGAAAAGTTTGTCCAAGTTTTAGATGATAATCCAAACTTTCTGAAGTTCTTCCAAACAAAGAGCTTGGCCCAATGCCCACTGGAGTCCAGGTAGTCTTTCCATTGTCATCAACGGGCACTAGAACAGGCCACAAACCTTTAGAAATTCCTCCCTCTCAGTTACACAGACAGGTGTTCATACATTCCCAAAAGTGACTGTGCTGCTTTAGTTTGACTTGGTGATGGGAGAAGCTCATCGAGTTCTCAGGGTCTGTCAGATGGGCACGGTCATTTCTCTGAACCGTGGGCTGTGCTCCCTAAGAGAAAGGTGCCAGGAGACAGCGTGGATAAAGGAAGGAATCCTTACTCACAACATGGATTGCACAGATGTTTAACTCCTGTAGCTGGGCCACAGCAGGCAAGGGGGAGAACCAGTGGCAGCAGCTCACTGCCTCTGTCCAAAGTCGGGTGTAGTACTTGTGCACTTCCACTAGCCATGCCTCCAGCCTCCAGCATGTCCAGCCATCTGTCTATCTCCTATGTACTGCTATGCACATCACTACCTGGGAAGCCGCTCCCACAGCTTGCAGGGGACACTAACTAACTGCCTTTGTGCAGGATCTGCGTGCTCTGATCCAGGGATGGTCAAATGTACCAAGCCGCATACAACAATCTTGGTAGTTCAAGAGTTGGGGCGTGCCTGCTGGGCCTCGGGACTTCAGCCCTGCAGTGGGGAGGTGGGGCTCACGGCTTCTGCCTGCCGGTGTAGGCCCCAACACTGTAATATAAGCCTGAACCAGAGTACTAGAAGTTGGTTGGAGCTTAAGAGTTAAATTCTCATACTGACAGTAATGAAATTGGGTGTTATAGATAAGATGTTCCGGACACACTAACTGTTTATATGTTCATGCCACCTCAGGCTCCACAATGAGGATTAACTCACATCACTCAAGTTAGGACATTGCACAAACACTCTGTGATTTAACATTTATGACACATTGAGGTCCTGCTTGTAAATATCTAAGCACAATTGTTTGGAAACATCCTGGAATCCAACTACCATAATTTACAAATGAAGGAAAGTGCTCAATGCCTATCAGGAATGTGGTTGATGTGTAAATCATGGGGCAATGAAAAAACAAATGAAATTCCTTTACATTCTTTTTACCTTTACATTCTTTTTGTTAAATTAATATTGATAGAGTTGGTAAATTGGTATGAATATTTTCTTGTATTGTGTTAGTAAGGAAATATAAAATAGTATGCCAATGAAATAGAGTAAGAATGTAATGATTTTCAGTTGTGTGAATAAGGAGTGAAAGCAGTGTGAATGTGTGAGAAATAAGAGCCTACAAGGACAAAAGAGAGAAATGATGCTTTGTTTAAAGAACTTTTACAACCCAGATGGCCGAAGATCAAGATAACCCCAGAGGACAAGGGAGTTACAGGAAGAAAACAAAGTGTAACACCCGGACTTCAGCCCACTCCTGCTGAAGCCCTGACCCTGGCAGATGCCTCCTACAATGCAGAAGACCCCACTCTCTTCAGGGCTGAAGTCCCGAGATCCCCTTCCCTGCTGGACAGAAGCATCTAGCCCCACCACCCTGCCACAGGGCAGACGTTCTGAGCTCCCCAGTCTGGTCTGATAGGTGCGGGGAGGGCATGTACGGGGCTCAGTGAGCTGCACTTTAACTATAAAAGAGCTGCACTTTGACCGCCCCTGCCCTGATCTATTAGCCCAACTAGGAAGCCAGCCTCTTCAGTGCAAACCCATTGGGCCCACTTTGAAATTGCACCTCATTTCTGTATTTTTAAATAAATATAACCATTCCGGTTTTCCATGGGAGGGGGGCCCACACAAGGGCTTTCAGGCAGGTACCAGCCAGGAAAGAAACTTATCACAGTAGAAAAGCACTAGCCTGTTACTTTTAGGGCCCTTCTTCAGATCCTTCCATCTCCCAGATCCTAAAGTAGAAATCATAACTAAATGTCCCCCTTCTTGCCCTTCCCCCCACCCAGTTTCTATCCTTTGTGACACCAGACCCAGTTTGTTTGCACTGCACTCCTAAAAGCCAGCAGGAATAGAATCAGATACTAACTCTTTAAGCCCAGGAAGGCACATGAATGAAAATGCAGAGCAACATATGGCACATCTGGATGAGCAACAAAAAAGTTTTCTCCTTTTCATTATGTTGCCCCAGACAAACTCATGATGGGCTCAGGCCACAGAGAGACCTAACTGTGCTGTAACTGGGCAACCGCTTTGGGATCCCACAGCTGGAGAGTAGCTCACCAGGGGATGCTTTCAATATCTGATCAGCATCACACCCTGGAGGTCAATGAATGTGATTCAACTAGGCATGGAGGAGAAGAGACAGATGTTGTGTGCATTCCAATCCTACAATCTTAGCTGAGCTGGAGGGCAGCCTTCAGAAGGGAGAGTATCTCTCAGTAGTCGCGGTGTGAGCCTAAACTCATGCAGCTTCTATTTAGGGAACCGATTACATGATGAATGTGTGAAAAGAGAACTACTGAACAAATACTAAGGCCCACTAACCATAGATCCCCTGCAAGATGTCTCCAGAACACTCTGTTCCTGCGTGTAACTATCTGACCTTTGTGTCCTGCAAAACGCAGCTTCTCTAACAACAGCATGGCCAAAGCCTCTCTCAGGGTCCAGTTCCATTCCTCAGCAACCCAGAAGATCCAGCAAAAGGGAGTGTCTAGGAAGCTATGCACCTGGAAACGCCAGGCACTCTGGAGAGAGCATGGGTGTGGGGTTCTGCTCCCAGATCCCTACCCAGATCAGACTTCCTGCAGATAGATCCCTGTTGAAAGGTGTCCCATCCAATCCCAAAGCTCCCAGCCTAGGAATTACACCATATAAAGCCTTTAGGTCTTTAAGATGTAACTCCATAGCAGGGAAGAGGACAGGAGGGAATAACCCATCTTAAGTGCCTATTTTCCTCCACAACAAAGCAAATGAGCTATGTACAATAGGCAACTCCCTCCAATCCCGTTCCCTCAGCACAAGTCTACTGGTGAATTTTGGATTTGTCTGAATCATGGATTTTCTGTAATCTAATGTGAATCCTTCATGCACACCACCTATGGAGACAGTTAACTGCTTTCAACTCAGTCTCTGGTGCATGAAAATTATCTGTCATTTTGCACCTGCCAAGATCTTTGTCCTGCTGGATTTATCCTGAGCAGACACCTGAGAATAATGTATCTCCCATTCCTATTGCACAGCTGATAAGAGAGGAAGAGCCATTGTATCATTGTCTTGGTACCCTATTCCTGTACAGACTCCGTGACTCTTGATCAAAATGAGGAAAGAACGCAATTTCTCAACAGTATCACGGTGAAGCCTCCTTTGCAATTTGGCCTTATGGGGCAAAGACAGGAGATGCTGTGTGGGTCAAAACAAGAGACGTGGATGGCTTCCCTTTGGATGGGTTTCCATAGTGGGAAGGATTGTCACCTGGTTAAGGCACTACGCTAGGACTCAGGAGTTCTGCATTTAGTTCCTACCTCCCCCTCGGGCACCCTCTATAAACCTGGGTAGGTCACTCAGATCTCAGCTGTAAAATAGGAAATATAGTATTCCCATGCTGTGAGCTCCCTCGAGCAGGGCCTCTCTTCCTCTATGAGTGTACAATGCTTGGCACCAGGGGGTCACTGATCTCAATAGGGGCTACCATCATAACACAGACATTGCCTTTGATTTCAGTCTACGTGTTCACAGACCCAAGTTTCACCTTTGAGTTTCAAAGTCAAACTCTAGTAAAACCACCTGGTTTAACTTGTTCCTGCATCGATACCGTTCCAAATGGCAATCCAGCATGACCATCAGCTGGCCCACGTCACCTTGAAACTGGACCCAAAGCAAAAATGGGTTTGTGGGGGAGGGGAAAGAGTGCATTTTGCAGGGGGAAGGGGTCAGCTGTGGGGGAGGGAGGGAGGCTGGCCTGTTTCCCAGCTGCAGATTTCTCCAAACAGCTTCAGGAAGTTTTTCTGAGCAAGGACTGAGGTTAGCAAATGCATCAACATCAAACCCCAAGCTCCACTGGAGCAGTTGTGAGGTTGGCTGTGAACATCCCACATCATTGTAATCAGGGCCCCTTGCAGCAGGCTGTCCCATGGCCACACAGTGCTACTAGGTCAGGATGCAGTGAATGCCAAGCTGTCAAAGAATGGAAAACGATATTCCTTACTCCTGCCACAAGCCTGAAGCTGTGGATGTGCTTGGGGTATCAGCTAATCTGATGGGACACGCTGGCAACTCTCCCCACTCACAGGCCTCTACCTATCCTAGGTAACTCCTGCCCCTGCAGGGGAAAATTAAAATAATTAAAACCAGGCCTTTGTGCTCTGCAGTTACCAGAGTCCCACAGGTACCCAGCCACGCTGGTTAGGGGGCGAGAGGGGGCATCAGGATTAGGAAAGAAAGGAGACCCATGTGGCTTTAGAGAGTGCCAGCCTCTCCACGGACCTAGCAACACTTGCCCGCTGACTTCGGTTGTGCTGGCAGGAGCCACAGATCAGGAGCCCGTACCCTCCCTGGCTGTGTTCACACACACACTCCTCTCCCAACCCAACAGCAGGCAGCTGAGAAGTACCGCAGGGCTGAAGACAAGGCGCTTTCGCTCTCCTCATCTCGGAGTGTCCTTGGCGCCCCCGGCTCGGATCAGACACGCCCCGTGGCCCCACGCCCGGCCCGCCACCCCCCCCGGGCCCAGACTCACCGCGCGGTCCCGGCCGCCCTGCGCTGGGACCGGCCGCCAGAGCAGGCGCGCCCCGCCCGGCTCGGTCCGGGGCCGGCAGTCTCTGCTCGGCGCCGAGCGGGAGGATCGCGGCGCCTGGCTGGCAGGGGCAGGTCCGGCCGGCCGGGCAGTGCCCGCTCGGCGGCAGCGGGACCCGGGCTGGGGCGAGCTCGCAGCGCCGCGCTCCGGCTCTCGGCGCCTCGCCCCTTCCTCCCCGCGCTCAGCGGGCCGGGCGGGCCGGGAGACGCGCCCCGCTGCTCCTGGCCGGCGGCCGCCTGGGCCAGCTCATCCCCTGCCCGAGCCGCAGGTGCGCGCCGCTCCCGGCTGCCGGGGGACGCCCCGCCGCAGCCGATCTCGCCGGCGCTCCGCCGAACGGCTCCTCGGTCACGCGTCCCCGCCCCTCGTCACATCGGCGGCGGGAGAGCCACGGCCGGGCTCGGCGCGCTCTCGCCGCTGCGCTGCCCGGGGCGCGGGGCAGGTCCCGCAGCACGCGGAGCCCGGCCGCCTGCCGAGGAGCGGGCAGGAGATCGCGCCACCCACTTCACTCAGCACCGTCCTCTGGCTCGCCGGGGGCCGGCGGCGCCCTCCCCGCTCCTCCTCGCCACAGCTGGCCGCGGTGCGCTCCCCCCGCTCTAGTCACTCGGGCTGGCCCCGAGTCCTGGCACCTGGGGGGCTCCTGCAGCTCCTCGCTTGCTAGAATAGCCCGGCGGTAGCCCGAGTCAATGCCCGTGGCCTTTCAGCTCTGGAGACCCGGCCCAGAATTGGGTTCAAGTCATCAGTGCCACAAGTTTGATGGTCTCAGCCGAGTCCTTATGGACAGTTGCGCCCGGCACACAATCAACAGGCCATGCTGGAGGAACAGCAGCCGGTGCTTTGATTAGGCTGGGAGCTGGGTCAGCAAAGGAGGGGCACATCAGAAATGAGGGGCGCCGGGCAGCCAGCAGGAAGCGTGGGGAGAGATAAGGCATGGGGGGGTTCCACTGATCAGAACTGAGGGACACTGGCAATCTGGTGGGTTAAATGACAGACTAGCTAGAAGGGTAGGGGGCGCAGCTGGTGAGAGCATTAACCTTGCCTACCTGTTTCATGCTTGGCTTTACCCACTGCAACCTGTCCCCCTCACTGCCCTGCGCAGGAGAAAATGGACTAGATCCACCACAGTGTGGTTTTAAAAAGACTTCCCTCCTCCCAGGCCCAAGCTCTTTCAGGAATCTAGGGTGAACTCCTGGCCCCATTGAACCCAATGGCAACCCCCCTTGACTTCAATAGAGCCAGGAATTCATCCATAGCATTCTGGAGTTGCTTATATCTGGCTGGGCTTTGGATCAGACCAAACCCATGAAGGAGCAAGACACAAAGGAGCAGGGCAGGGAAGTTTTACCAGTGTAGAAGAACCACTCCTCCCGGTAACTCAGAATAACCATTCTCCTTATGTCTATGCTGCAACTTTCCCCTGAAGGACTCGAAAGCATCTTTCTGACTCAGCATTGTCTCATTTGTGAGGCAACATTCCCTCTAGCGTGTCAGCAGCCCCCAACTCCAGATTCCTTGGCTTTTAGAGGAAGATTTTGTACATGTAACTTTTAGGTCAACGTTGGGCAGACATAGCAGAATCCCTCAGTGCCAACCGTTCAGCTGCAGCCCAAGAAGAGAGAGATGGGGAACATGATACAGTTCAACACCATAGATATTGGTGCCAACCTAATGGTTTGCCACCCTCAGGCCCTGAGTTCAGTCCTAAACTGCCCAGCACCAGGGAGGCTGGGGGAATAAGTTCCTCACACAGCTCACTGGCACCCTCCCGCTTCTGGCTGATTTCTGTTGACCGGCTTTGAAGGGAACTGTGCCAGTCCCAGCTCATTTGGCTTCACAGCCACAGGGAGGCCGCCCCCCTGTCCTACTGCAAAACAAACTCATGCCATGTCATAAGCATGCTGGTGCAACATCCTCGTGTGGAGTGCTGTAGCAGACCGGTGCACTGTGGAGAACAGACACAATCACTAGGTAAGTCACAGGGAGCTAGGACTGAACCTGTAATCTTGTGGCTCCAAAAGCACAGGCCTCTCACTTCGGCCAGACAGTTTTCCTTAGCTGTCACTAGTAGCGGGTCTCGTATCATTTCTACAGGCCCAACCACTAGAGGGCAACATAATGGCTCTCTTACAAACAGATATAAGGACATAAACACACTCCCACAAAGTGCGCTGCAACGCAACATTAGGGCTGCAATCTCACAAGATGACCAAATTGTGTGGTGTTCTATTCCACGATATATTATCATCCCATAGGCTGGCCTTGCCCTGAGGAAAGGGGGAGGAGAAATGGGGTGGGTGGCAACCTCAGAAGTTCATTTTGACTTTTTTTAAGACAAATGAAAGACAGTGCTAAGGTAAACAGGCAACCTCCCGTCCCTTCTCCCCAAACATGCAGAATTCTTGCATGAAAATATCATAAAACACCTTTTCAGCCCAAAAATTATCCTCAAGCTTATTTTAGAACAAGTCAGTTGCTTGATTATTTAGATAGAACTTGAGATCTGTTCGCACATCGATGTTATATCTATGTGCTTTTCCAAAACGAAATAATATGTTTCTCTAGGTTTATACGATTCTCCACCTTTTCTGATGTACATAACTGAGAGACTATGGGAACATAACAGTGGCCCCAGGCAATACATTATTATTAATTATTGTTTGTATCACAGTAGCACCTGGATTCTCTTTGTTCTAGGCACTGTACTTATACCTTAGTAACAGACAGTCCCTGTCCCAAAGAATTTATAGTCTAAGTAGCCAAGACAGCCATAGGTGGGAGAGGAAATAGATGCCATGACTTGCGCAGTGTCACACAGTTAGTGGCAAAGCCAGGCCTAGAAGCCACGTCCCCGGCACCCCCATCTATTCTCCCATCCATGGGATAGAAGTGCTTTTCTCACCCTTCCCTCCTATCATCCCAAATACAGGGTGTCATCCAAAGCACACTGAAATCATGGTTGTCTCTCCATTGACTTTAACAGGTTTGGATCAGGCCCATAATTATTCACATTTAATCATCATTTGAGGTTCAGTTCCCTGGGAACACCCATCTGATCAAATAATCCTAAAACACCTCAGACGTAATATCAATAGTTGTCTTTTACTTCCAATTCACCTTGTTATTCCAACAAGCCTTCCCCAAGTTGAGTCCAGAAATCAACCATCTCTTGAACCTGATTTACTGTTTGATCCAGAGGTAATTTCGCATCTCCAATCTCATCTGCCCTGGAAGCTGATTAAAGCACTGGTGGGTTCTAGGACAATGCTGTAAAATACGAGGAATTTGGGATAACATCACACACTTTTATGATCACTAATGAGGTATGCCAAGAAGACTGCAAGAATCAAGCAGTGGCTAAGGAGCTTTACGCAGAGCTCAGGAGTAGTGAGAGTCTGACAGCTACAGGGGGCCATTATGGAGCTTCTTAGCCCTAGACATACTCCTTAGCCCCAGATTGTCCTCTGTGCTGGCTGCATGTATCACTGCAGGGGAAGGTGGGTGCATGGGAACTTCTTTGTCAGCACCATGCCACCAAGGGGCCCTAGCACTCCGCCTCCGGTGGATCAGTTGGCTTGAGAGCCGTTTTACACCAGCAAAGCAGCACAAACATGTCCTAATGTTTCCGAAGACATGTTCCCAAATCTGTTTTTAGGCTTCAACTGACGGCCAAAGGAGTCAGGGAGAAAATCAGGACCCCTCCAAATGTAGAGCATTGCTCAATTCCCTGAGTACTTTATAGGGCATTTTTACACTCCCCTCTGAAGCATCAGGAGGAGGATGCTGGAATTTATGGACCAATGATTTGGGGTGTCTTAACTTCCAGCCAATGCTGAATGCCCGCTAAGTGGTGCAGGTGCCATGGCTGGGTACGGCTGGGGAGGTGGCTTCAGCCCCCAACGGTCTGGAAGGCTCTGGATGGCTGGGAGCAGGACAGAACTACGGCAAGCTGCAGTTCAGGACAGGATCTCATTGCTGCAGTGTTCTTGTTACGTAATGATTGAATCAAAGCCATTTCATTGTCACTACAAGCTGTCTGTGCCTCAAGGCAACACAGCCACCCTAAAGTCTGTCTCAGCTTGGACTCCCCAATCAATAGGCACTAGACCTGTGCCCTGCTGTTGCCCTGATTCCCGACCAGGGAAACTGTTCAGCTTGCCTGTGTTCCAGTTAGGAGAGTCAGCATTCCCACGTTCCTTCGCCAGTGCAACCCAAACATGCAGCCCTGTGCTCCCACCTTCCAGCATGCTCACCTGCTGCCAATTACCACCTCGCTCAGATCACTGCCTTGTGCCTTATAACAGTGCACTCCACCTCCATCACCCCGGCACCAGGCTGAGGGCTCCCACGACGCTGCTTCTCTTGTGAAGTGGTGCCAGCGTTGCAGCGTTCCCAAGTAGCTGTGACTTCCCCGTTTGCCCTTCATGGCTGGAACAACTTTGCAAGTTGTTTCAAACCTTTGTCCTCTCCCAGTTAATGAGAACATTTGAGCTAGCTTTCTGGCAGCACATTTCCCTTCCTCCCCTTTGATATGGGGAATGTCTTGTGAAGCGCTGTCCCTGGAGAGTCACTCACTCAGATGGCAGGGTGGAACAATCCCGCTCCGTATGAATTCTCACTCTCACTGCCTCCACCGCTGTACCAGGTGCAGAGGAGGGGCGCCAGGAATCCTTTCCTCCTGCAGAATCACTGGAGAAGACCTGTTCCGGGCAGAGTCCGGGTCCATTGGTTTGTTGTGTGTCTGTCCGGCTTTTAGCACAATGGTGTTCTGTTCCTTGATTAGGGTCTCGAAGGGCTACTGCAATACAAATAATAATAATTAATACTATCGCCAAGGGTGTGTGGGCTTCATATCTCATTGCCTTCCCCCTGCATAGACTGGCAGTCCAAAAATGACACTGGGAGCAGTGCATGCAGTGCAGAGAGGACAGATGATCCAGTGGCTAGGACTTAAAATCCAGCTTAAAATTCCCTGCTCCGCCCCACACTTCCTGGGTGACCTTGGAGAACTCATTTAGTTTCTCTAGGCCACCATTCCCCACCTGTACAATGGGGATAATAGCTCTGCCTTGCCCTCAAGGGTACTGTGAGGTTAAATCCAATATAGATTTGGAAGGTGCTCAGAGTCCATGGTGATGGGGACCAGATATGTACGTAAAATTGCACAGGAGCAGAAAATGAGGCCATGTGTCCATTCATGGATTTGTATCTCTCATTTCCCTTCCTTCCCACAGATTTTTTCAGCTCTGTCTCTTTTAAAATCCCAGTTCCTTTGTTATGAACTAGTTCTAGAGCTTGGCAAATAATTTATGGCAAATAATTCATTCAGTGTATCTCACCTATTTTACTGCCCACAGATTCGTGAGTTTGTTTGGTTTTTCTCATTATTCCAGACGAGTCACTGGGTAATTTCTGATTAATTCTTGCCTAGCCAACCTGAAGAAGAGCTCTGTGAAGCTCGAAAGCTTGTCTCTTCTGCCAACAGAAGTTGGTCCAACAGAAAATCCTACCTCACCCACCTTCTCTCTCTAATATCATGGGACCAACACTGCTACAACATCACTGATTAATTCTTGTGCTGTATAGATTTTTCACAAGGTTCACTGCAGGCATTCCAGATTGAAAATCCTGAGCTATGTTGGTTAGTTTTGATGGGACACGCAGGTTGCAAGGTATCTTTCTAGTCCCTGATTGGATGAGTGTACCTGTGAAGAGTCCAGTTGCTGATGTGAATCCTTGCAATTATTACAAAAAAATTCACTTTCCATGAATATTCTCCAAAATTTACTTCAATTCAGCTGTTTCTCTGGACACTCCTGCCAGAAAGCTCATTGACTGGGATGTTTGCAGGAAGCAAACACAAGAGGTCTCAGCATCGCTGGAAATCAGGTCCCAATGGTCCCAGACTGGGAACCAAAACGCTGAGGCACACAAACACCAAAGGCTGCTTTTGAAATTATGGGCTTCTGCCTAAGTGACTGACGGAAGGCCGAACGCTCAGTCACTGGTAGAACTGAGTCTGCAACGCCAGGGCATCTGACTTCCACTCACTACCTCTCAGTGCTATGTTTGAAACATGGTTTACACTAGAAGAATCATTTTGAAGCCTGAGTGTTAGTGGTTCTTTTTGTTTCTCACACCAACTTTTCCAATAAGAGACGGGCGACACACGCCTTGGGCGGAGGTGAGGGGTTACCCTGGAACTTCCACATGGCTCTGGGGCTGCTTGCCAGGTTTGGCAGATGAATCAATCCATGTGATGGAGGCAATAGCTTTCTTGTAGCATCCTTGCTACGGTTAGCAGAAGAGGGAGACTTCTCCCATTGTGTGTGATACTTGTATTGTCTTCTGCTGTTTCAGTATTCGTGTCCTACCAGTTGCAGATATCAGGCTGGAGAATGGCCCAGCAAACCCACTGACTGTTGAGACAAGGATCTGGGATTTGCTTTTGTCACACACTGGCCCAGTACCTCTCTTCACACTCACCAGTCTGTTGTGAGAGGATCGTTGGGTCCCATAGGCTTCTAAGCTACCTGGTTCTGGGTACAGTCTAGTCATTGCTTCTAGCTCTGGCACTATAGGGATTGCTCCCAGGTTCAGTACTCTCATCTGATGCTCTTCCTTGGGATGAGAGGCACTACTGCCTGGCTGCCCTAGACTCTACTAACCGTATCTGAGACCCCAGTCATGCACACACGATCCTACACATAAGCTGTGGGTGTTCTGGGCTTCCATTTTAGCCCCTGCAGTGAGAGCGCAGCAGGAAGGCAAGGAAAACTAGCTTAAGTGTTAGTCCTTCAAGGAGGTGTCAAGCACCTTTCCAGGCGGGGTAGTAGCCTATGTGGAATGCAGTACAACAGGCTGTCTTTGGGCTTGTGCATTTCAGTGTTGTTGTAGCTGTGTCGGTCCCAGGATATTAGAGAGACAAGGTGGGTTAGGTGATATCTTTTATTGGACCAACTTCTGTTGGTGAGAGACAAGCTTTCGAGCTACCCAGAGTTCCCCGTTTGATTCAGACACATCACACTCTGTCACAGCCCTCCTTTGCCATTCAAGCGGAGGGAATTGGCTAAGGAAGCTCTCGGTTCTCCGAGGATGCCGGGACAGGATTGCCACTTCAGACATCATGAGAAGGAAGGCACTGAAGCAGTAACATAGGACAATTTAATCATCCAGAGACTTCTGAGCGAAGAGGATTTTCAGCCGCTGTGCTCACTAGCTCCTGGACTCACAAAATCCTGAACTGATTCACATTGCCACCAACCTGGAGCCTGACCCTGAGAATCAAAACATTGAATCCTGGGGTTATTTCACATCATTCCACCAATGGATGTCAAGAGTCCCATGGAGAGAGGGGTGAGATGGCAGAAGCTGGTTTGCATGATCATTCCATCACTTGAGTCCAAGAACAGGGACCAACGGCGGTTGAGAGATGTGGCTAAACTTGCTTTCTTCCCTTTCCTTGCAAGCAAATATGAGCATAGACACATCTCAGCATGACCTTCCTGGTAACAGATGGTGGCATGCATGATTAGCAACTCTGTGACTGCTGTTTCTTCAGATCAGTTCCTTAGACATGCATATAAACTTCTCTCTGAATGTCATGTATGATCACATCGCGCATGCAGATGTTTACTTGGTGACAGACAGAATATCATCCTGGCTTAACTAATCATGCTCCCCCTCGCTGCACCCTTCAACTCATCCCTCTGAATTGAGATGTCACCCCATCTGTCTCTCCCATTTGGGTCCGGAAGTTGGTCTTCAGCTCCCCCAGGTCCCAGCAGCACAGTTAGGATATGCTGGAGCCTTCTCAAAGACAACTCATGGACAGAGAACTGGAAGAGCAAGGTGAGAATCCGTCTTTCCCCATGCTCACTCTTCAGGGATCATGGTTAGTTTAGGAGAGGCCTCCTCACCGCCCTTCCAAAGACACGTTCGTGTGATAACAATGTCCCCCTCTACACAAACTCAGGGCCAGATCCTCAGCTGGTGCAAACGGAATTCAGCAAAGCCCAGGCAATTTAGGCTAGTTGACTATCTGACCCCCACGTAAAACCAAAACAGCAGGGGGAGGGGGATTGTCCCTGGATTCTGTTGGCCTAAAGCTATACAAATGTTGGGGGCCTTGGTGTCCTCTAATCACTTTGGAGGATGGTGACAAAGACTCAACTCGCTGCACACTAAATAGGGCTGATTACACTGTTCTCTGCTGCACTGAAATTGCGTGTGGGGAGAGCTCCCACAGGGAGGGTTATAAACTCCCATTGCCTTAAATGAGACTCACAGAGGACGCACAGACTCATCCCACTGAACACAAGAGGGAGATCTTATCAACATGCTCTGATGGTCACTAATAACTTTACCTCTCCTGTGCTATTCTCAGCAGAGATAAAGCTCCAATGTCTGATGAGCCAGAACAGAAATATCCAATGGCTCTTCTTTCTTTTCTATTTTTGCTGCAAGCTGGTTAACCCTGAAATCCAATTACGGCTCATTATTCATTGGAACTTTCCCCTTAACAAATGGACACATTGCACAGCTGCTGCATGGATTCCAAGTGTTAATGGAGCTGCAAATTATCCTGCCGAACTGAGGGACTAATAGGTGTGAACCTTGGCACTAGTGTTCCTTGTGCACCCTATAGCATGCCGGGCTCTGGGGCATGAATCCTGGCTTTACAGCGTTAGTGGGTGGAGAAGCTGAGCATGATCACTGGTTGGGAATATGACTCCAGGCAATAGTGCACTAAGGGGAACCATATTGCACTTGAGGGCCAGGAATGTACATCTAGTGCTATTAGTGCACACATCTCTGGAGCATACCTCCCCCGGGGGCTTGAAGTGTAAGCCCTGCTGTTCGTGCCCTCATGTGAGCATGTGTTGACTGGAGTGTGTGTCCTGGCACCAGTGCCCAGCTACCTGGGAACTGCTATACCCAATCAGACCATGGACCACTCCTCACCTCTCACCTCCTCTACCTATTTTGCCCCTTTGTGTGTGAAGTGTGTGATCAGACCATGATTTTCGAGATTGTTATTCAAAATTAATTGCCAAATCATTCCTGGGACTCAGTCACGATCTGGAGTTTGTTCACAGCAGAACAAAAAGAAATCTACTGTTTTCATCTCCCACTCTTTCGGCTAGGCTCAGGGCATGGGTGCCGGGTGTGTAAGGCCCGGGAAGGCTTAGCCTTCCCTGATGGCCAGGTGTGGCTCCGCCCCCTCCTGCTGCATCCCGCTCACGTGGGCCTAATTGGCAGCGCAGGCCCTCTCTGCTGAAGGGGGCAGGTGGGAGCTGGGGTGCAGGCAGCAGGCAATGGGGATGGGCCCGCCAGTGGCCAACCAGGGGGCAGGGTGAGCTGGGGTGTGGTGCAAGCCGGTGTGACAACGCTGAGTCAGCACTGCAGGGGCCAGGGCTCACCAGGCCGCGTCGGCACTGCAGGGGCCCGGGCTCACCGGGCCGCGTCGGCACTGCAGGGGCCCGGGCTCACCGGGCCGCGTCGGCACTGCAGGGGCCCGGGCTCACCGGGCCGCGTCGGCGCTGCAGGGGCCCGGGCTCACCGGGCCGCGTCGGCGCTGCAGGGGCCCGGGCACACCGGGCCGCGTCGGCGCTGCAGGGGCCCGGGCTCACCGAGCTGCGTCGGCACTGCAGGGGCCCGGGACTTGGGCACGTGGCTGGAGGCGTTCCAGGGCTGGGGCGGACTGGCAGGCCTAGGGCCAGGTTGGGTCCGCGCTGGTGCTGGCCGGGCCAGTGGCACTCCGGCAGTGGAGGGGGGAGAGGATGGGCTGGTGCTGGGGCATGGGCTCCGGGTCTGCTCAGGCTGCCCCAAGCACTGGTGCTGGAGTGCTCTGGTACTGTCTGGGCCCAGCCAGCCAGCCTGGCACTCGGGCTGCGGGGGCGGGGAGCGTTGATGGGAGAAGGGACAGAAGGGGCAGGGCTTTGGGCAGAAGGAGCAGAGCCGGAGGCTAGCCTTCCCAAACACGCAGTTCATGAACCACCCAGGGCTCAGGGAAAATCAGTCTTGAGACATATTCCCATCTCTGTAGAGCTTTTCACCTGGGGAATTCCTTTCTTCTGGGAGCCTGTTCCACCCGCACTTTATCACCATCGGTCCTCTAACACGGGCAGTTCATGTCCTGGGTCAGATCCGTGGCTGGCTAACAGGCTGCATTTGTCTCCATTATTAACCGATATGCTGCACTACAATCCCCAGCAGCCTACGGGCGTGCCCTCGCCTCAGGAAAGTGCATTCAGCCAAGCTGATCGATAAAGCTCTTTGAGGTCGGAGCAGCCTGGCAGACTGATAGTGATCGTCGCGCAGTGAGCTCGCCATTCAGTTAATGGAGATGGATGTGGGCAGCCCGCTGGCCCAGGCTCAGACAGTGAGGGCAGGATACAATGCCAGAGGCTTCTCAGGAGCTAGAAAGGGGCCTTCCTTCTGCTGCCGTTTTGTTTTGTTTCTTTAGGCCAAAGCTAAGGAAGTCACTAGGCCTGAATCTCAGTCCTTTCCTTGCAGTGCAACATTGTTGTTCTGTGTTTGTACAGCACCTAGCACAGTGGGATCCTGGGGAAGGACTGGTGTTCCTAGACACTACGACCAGAGTAGTAATGATGATGAACATCCACCATTGGCATCACTAAAACAGAAGCCTTGACTCATCCAATTTACAACTGACATGCGTTATATTTGCTGCACCTGCCTCCATAACCTTAATGACGGGGATTTCCAGAGCAGCCTAACCCTCCCTGCGCTCAGTGAAGTGGCTGAGAAAACTCTTGACGTCAGCAGGAGCAGAGTTAGGCCAGTGCTGAGTGCTTTGGAAATCCCATCCTCTATGTAATAGGGAGTGTCTTCTGGTGGTGAGAGCAAGGAACCGGGAGCCAGGTCTCCTAGATTCTCTTCCTAGCTCAGTTACTGATTTGGTGTCTGATTTTAGGCAAGTTACTTCCCCTCGCTGTGCCTCAGTTTTTCCCTCTGTCTAATGGGGACAATGCTACTGGTGGCGATTACAGGGTGGGGGCACGGATTCCTGTCTGAGATGACGGGCAACAGGCACTGCAAAAGGGCAAAGCAGCATTCTCAGGAAGAATGACAAGTGCCCCCACTGGCTGAGATTTGGTGCTGCGCCGCTCAGATACCACACAGGCCCCTCAACCCTGGGGGACATGGGGCTTGTGAGCAGTGCTGTCCCAACGAGCCCTTCTTGCCCTACTGGGGCAGCCAAAGGGATCCCCAGGAGGCAGCCTGACATCTGAATTCTGCAGTGCCTATGCTGGGAGAAATCTTCCCCAATCCACAATAGCCCACAGCCAGGGCCCCTTTATGCTGCCGCAGCCCTTTCATCCAGAACAAAGGGGCCAGAGCCAACCTGAGGCGCTCCCCCTTTCTCTATCAAACTGTGACTCATTGTCTTGGAAGCACTTACCCTTCTCGAACGCAGGGACAAACCAAGCACAAAATGGAAACTAGTCTAGCAGCACCTTGCGGTTGTGTAATAGGCTGGGTGCAATTTACAAAAGCATCTTGAGGAGAACAGAGATGAAAGGGGAGCTGGGACCCAAACAGGCTGCAACCAGCATGCTCCACGGGGACCCCACTGGGAGAAGTGAGATCCCAAGTGGCTGGAGGTGGGAAAAGTTCTGTCTAATGATAGCTATTTGACGCTCATCTCCTTCAAAGCACTTGATAAACATTAGCCAGCTGACCTTCACGCCACCCGGGTGAGATTGGGAACAGTGATTACCTCAGCTTCTCAAGTGGGGAAACAGGGGCAGTGAGGCTAAGTGACTTGCTCAAGGACACAGAAGGGAGGGTATCAGAACCAGGATGAGATCTCAGGAAAGGTCTCGCTGCCTAGGGCAGCCCTGCACCCCTTGCAGCCAGGCTCACACAGGCCTATGGGACAAGCAGACATTTTTCGCAGGGGCCAGTCTGCTGCTGCGGTGTTGGTTTTAATCTCCTTTCCAGTCACTAGTCCTTTGGCCACGAGAGTAAGTGGCGCCCAGCTCAGGGATCCTGCTCACTCACTCCTCCTGGGCTGGATTTCCCCGTCAGAGGGACCAGATTCCTCACTCCAATGGCTTTGAGTCTCCAGTGGCAGAAAACCTGATCCCAGGAGACCTAGTGACATGGGATATGGCAATCCTGCCAGCTGCACTCCCTGCCCCAGGATGCTGGGGTGAGATGGGAGACCCTGGGTAGGAAGAAGAGCTATGGACCATTCCCAATGTACTCTCTTGTCCACACTACAGGTACTTCTATGGCACTGCAGCTAGTCCGCAATAGCACCATAGTGTAAATGCTCCTTACAAGGCTGGAAGAGGTTTTTCCATCACTGTAGTTATCCCAGCTCCCGGAGCAGCAGTAGCTAGATCAATGGAGGCATTCTTTCATCAACCTAGCTTCAGCTCCACATGGGGTTAAGGTGGCATAGCTGTGGCACGCAGGGGTGAGAACGTTTCCCACCCTGAGCAATGTAGCTATGTCGATCTAAATTTTAAGTGCAGACCAGGCCCACACTCTGCACCTGACATTCCAGCTCTGCCTACTGCTCTTCCTTGGTCTGCGATTGCACTTGCACAAGTGACTTACTGAGATCATTCCCCTTGAAATTGGAGCCTACATTTCTCCGCTGATGTGTATTTACAGCTGCCTGGCCAGGCCCAGCAAGGCCAAGGTCATGCTCACCCTCCACCCCAACACACACACAGAGAAGCACGATTCTGTTTTACATCAGGACGATTATGATGCTTCGCTTTTCCTCTTACGAGTTCAACATCATCTGTCATTCTTCGTCACGTTCCTGTCCAAACACCTCACTTGCAGCTGGCCGATCAAAGCCAGGTTTCATACTTAAGCAATTAAAGCTTTCTGTCCGCAGCAGGTGGGGGAAGTGCGGGTTCCACAGATAGATCAGGAGGGACAGAGCCAGGATTGCACAAATGTGGAGGCTTAGCTCCCCTCTAACCACTAGAACATCAGAGGACACCTCTGGGTCAGGGTTAGGTTCTACTGATGGAACTGCAAGGGAAGGCCTTGGGTGGGGAAACAGAGTCACAGAGCCATTAAGTAGCTTCCCCAAGGTCACTGAGCAAAATGGTATGACAGCCCCCTGGGGGTCAAATGGTCATTTCTAGCCCCTTTGTGTAGACCCCTTTGAAGCTCCCCTTAATAGATTTGCTCTTCTTTTAATTATTGCATTGGGTCTCGTCAAACCCAGCCAGGCATTGAAACGCACACACTCTCTGTTGCTAATTTTGACACCATCACCTC
The DNA here is from genome assembly GCA_007922155.1 of Mesoclemmys tuberculata. NCBI lineage: Eukaryota > Metazoa > Chordata > Testudines > Chelidae > Mesoclemmys > Mesoclemmys tuberculata. The sequence continues at coordinate 8,093,035 of ML675621.1, forward strand.
TGGGAGATCCAGCCCTGCTTTCCCCCACTCATAATTCAGGCTGACACTGCACAGCAAAAATCAATTCACACTTATAAGAAAGTGCCAAGGCAAATTACTCCCCACAGTCTCTGATGGTGCTGTCTTCTAGCCCAACGACTGTATCTTTGGTGCTAAGCCTTAAGTTGCAAATTAACCCCTGCAGCTCTTCCACTTCAAAGGAGAGCCCTTGGACGCAGAGCTGAATTCAGACTGGTGATTGACAAGGCCGCTGGCGAGAATGAACAGTCCTCAGTTTGTCCAACCATTAGCGAATCTGTCTGTCTAGCTGCATATACATAAGTCTATTCATTGGTCCTTCTGTGACTCATTCATCTGATGTTATCAAGCTAATCAAGGTCTGGCTTGATTTAGAATAGGATGGAAAAAACAAAGGGCATTGTAAGCAATGGTGCTGCTTGTTCAGTAGGTGGCACTCTACCCTCTGAGTCAGTGCACAGACCCACGCAGAATTAGGGGGCAATTTGCTGTAGAAGGTGCCATCTTTCAAATGCAGATGCTGACAACATCTGGTCATGAAAGATCTCACAAGGCTCTTTTTGCAATAGAGCACAGATGTCCTGGATAAATTATAGTAGGGAAAATTTTATCCTCCCTGTAAATTCCCCCTCACCCTTTCAAATGGATATAGCATAACTATTGTGCAGTGTTATTATTCAGCTGCTGGCTCCACCCCAGAGGTGGCAGCATATCAGTAACAGGTGAAGTAATCCTAGCATACCTCTTACCTACACTAGCTCACAAGGGTGTTGAAAGACTCCGGCTATGTCTAAACTACAGTGGCACAGCTACAGCACTGCAGCTGTTGCAACATAGTGTAGATTCTTCATACATTGACGGGAGGGTTTTCCACTGATGTAGTTAATCCACCTATCTGAGAAGCAGTAGTTACGGCAACAGAAGAATCCTTCCATCGACCCAACTGTCTACAGTGGGGGCGAGGTTGACTTAACTATGATACCCAGGGCATACAATTTTTCACAGCCCTGAGCAATATAGGGAGGTTGATCTAATTTTTGAGTGTAGAACAGACCTTAATCAGTATTAGCAAAGCAGTGAGATCTGCTGATAAATGGTGCCATCTGAGCACAGAATGTTACTGTAATAAAAAAGCTGCCAAATTTATAGACAGAGAAAAGAGGGGATTTGAAAGCTACATAAAAGGAGTCCTTAACACTTGCTTAACAAAGCCCGGTGAACACCACAAACCACTGTCCTCTGCCCCCTGCAGAATACCTTGCCATGATGAGAAGGGTTGAGAAGAATTGGCCATGAGGGAAATATCAGAGGGAATAAATGAAAAAAAGAATAGAAGCCCCAGATAAACAAGCAGAAGTGAAAAGGAAGGGCAGGAACGGAGCCACACACAGAAATAAAAGCACAGACATTGCCACTAAATCTCAAATCAGTTCCTCTCCCAGCGCAGCCCGTGCACTCACAGTATCGCTTGACACACAGGCCTGCTGGATTAGACTGTCCAGCCCCTCTCCCTGCAAACCCAGGATTGCTTCCCTGCGTCGTAGCCTTCAAGGCACAAGTTCAAAAGTGCCAAGTGATGGGGCTCTGCTAGTAAGAGACTATAGAATAAACTTGATGCTTTCTGACCGAGCCCAACCCTAGGGCTAGACTTCCAGCCCCGCTGCCCCCTTCTCTTCCCTGCCTGTAGAATTCCAGACAATTACTAGCGATGTATCGTTGTTAGTAATGATGGGCTGAAGCCACACAGTCAAGATCTAATTTCCCTCAAAATTTGAGTGTGTCAGGTTTTGATCCAGCCCAATTCAGAGACGAGTTTGCCACAAAGTCTGGGTCCAAATCCAAATGTCACTGAAGTTCTGAGTTCTTGGGATATGGTAGGGACCCATCTCTAATTGTTAAGGTGATTATTTTTCATCCGTTTCCTTATGTCTCTTGGGGAAGTGGGTAGGGAACTGTTTTTACCTGCTGCAATCCCATTCCAAGACAACTCCAGTTCTCCTTGTACGCCACCTCTTACTTTGCCACCTCCATCCTTGTGACCAAACATGGCTGGACATAGCGTGTGAGTAGCAGTCTGGGTTCCACCCCTGCACAGGGGCACGGCAGCTAGGAGCTTTCCTCCCCGCTTCTGAATGCTCTGCCTCCCTGCCGGCTCAGGATCTGAAACAGGATCTCTGCCTATTGTCAATCCAGCTGCCCTTTGAGCAAGTGAAAAAGACAACGCTCTCTCTTCCCCCCTCCTCGCCGCTTGCAGCTGTGGCTGGCAATTTCTATCCCGTTGTCTGGCTGGTTAACTGGCTACTCCTATTTATATTATTTCTAATTGTCTCCATCGCTCCTGCTGTGAAGCGGCACTTTGGAAGATAATGAACCTGTTCTTTTCAACAAGGTCACTGACTGGAGTGCAGCCATGTTTGATTATTATGTGGCTTTTTAAACTAATTAACACAATCCTTTTCCAATGGCAGGAAGACAGTAAAAGAGGCCCATCACTTCCTGTAAATTTCAGCCCTGGGGTCCTGTTACATTGCTGGAGGGCAAATCCCGTCAGGAACAGTCAGACAGAGAAAGGGGTGGATTTAGTCAGCAACCAGCAGTTGGTGCATAGAGCTTTGGTGAGGCATGAAGTTGGGATAGTGGCACTTGACTATTATTTCCCACCTTCTCCACCTCCTCATCCTGGACAACTCGGCACAGCTGGATGTGGTCTGTCAATATCACTCCTGGGTCAGACAGAGATTGCAACACCAAGAATATCCCCTTCTTCCAGGGGCTGAGTGGTGCGAGGGTCAGACCCTATAAGGTGAAGAGATCTGTCTGAAATACTCTCAGGCTGAAACCTACCCTGCTGCATAGGGGCCTGGAGAAGTTGTGTGTACCACCTGAATCCCACTCAAGATCTCAAACTGGGGCTGAAGTGGTGCAACGGTACTTTGTGCTAGCCCTTCTGGGCAGGAATGAATTTCACCTCCCTGTAAACAACGTATTCAATGGACTTAGCTCATTTTGCTGTTCACGAATCACGAGCAGACTTGCGTCATGCCACATGAGAGCATTAATCACAGCTACTCCTTCAGTGGTGTGTGCCAATGTGTTCCTGCCTAGCTTGCAGTATGTTCCCCTCTGCTAGTCACTCTCCATGCTATATCAATGGTCAGGTAGAATTCTGCTCCCTGCCTACATCACACCCAAACCCATGATGGTCGAGCAAACCCTTCTCGCACCAAACCATGTGGAAATTCCCATATGCATGTGGATGTCACACTCCTTCTTTCAGGGAGCACGTGTGCAAACACCTCACACTCATGTGAACAATCATAAGAAGGAAGTTCAGGGAGGCATTTAGTGCCAGAGCATATCTGTGAATTTAATTTGGCTCTCAAGGAATATTTTTGCACAGTATTTAGCTAACTCCATGCTGAATATGTCCTGGGAGGACCTGAGCAGCTCAGCCCCAACCCAACAAAGACTTAGGCACAAGCTTTGCTCTATGCACTGCAAGTAGTTCCACTGACACTGCGGGTGCAAAATACTAAGCACGTGCTCTGGTTTTTGCAGGATCAGGCCCTTAGAGCGCTCAGCTCTTGGCGAGTGGTCCCTGTGACAGAGCACTGCAGGTAGCACCCCCTCCTGGCTGTTCTGGAGATTAGCTCTGCCTGACCCCACTTCCTGCAGTTGCCCTCTACCATGCTTTGCCTCTCTCATCGTCTGTGGCCCCTCTCTCTCCAGGAGCCACTGCCTCCTCTTCGTGATTCAGTGCTCCAGCCAGATCACTCAGCACGTATCTCCTTCCAGGGTACCGAAGTCCTTCCACATGACTGGTGTCAGGCAGTCTTCTCCCCAGCATTGTCCCAATGATGCAACTTCTCCAGTGGGCAGGCCCACCCACTACCCAGGATTCCGGTTCAGGGATCTCATACCTAACAGTTGTAGTCCACTTTAACTCAGAGCCTGTTGCACCTCCCCAAAGCTTCTAGTTCCCCTGGGGTGTCAGCTCAAACTCCCCCCTCCCAGGCAGTGACTGCAGACTACTGAACCCCAGAGCCTCCAACACAGCTCCCTGCTCCCAAGAAAGGATTACAGAATACTTGCCTACACTCACCTTCTGCTGCCAGCTCCCTGGCTTTATTAACCCAGCCCAGCTCCTCCCCCAGCTGGACTTCACCAGCCAGTTAGGCCTTAGCATGCCCTGGCTTTCCTCCAGGTGCAGCCTACAGGTGAATTGGTCTAATTCAGCCCTTTGGGCTTTGTGTGGGATAGACTTCCCATCGCAGCCCCCAGAACCTTGCCAGGTTAGATTCTTAGCTCCGCCCAGCGTCTGCCTCATCTTGCTTCCCTATGCAGGGGAGTGAAAGGCACCCCCAGCTGCACTGGCTACCCAACTGTGAGTACCACTGGGAGGGTGAAAGTAGGAGCCTCTGCAGAGCCACTGCCCAGCCCCCTCCCAGGCAGGTGGTAATGAATGGGCAGGGCCGTGCCTACATTTCCCTCCCCCCATGTGCTGGGGGACATACACTGCAGCAGACGTTGGTTAAGCACCATGCCTGGGGGAACTGGGAGTCACAATCTGCTTACCAGGTTGCTCTTGGGGCACTGCCCCCTCCACAGGGCACAGCCACAGCTGACCACCGGACCCGGTTTGTGATTCCTGCATGCGCACACACACTGGGCCTCCTCCTGCGGCCAGTATAATCCGTGGAAATGCAGGATCGGCCCCTTAGCACTGCTAACCAGACCACCAGCCCCTCCACTGCGAAGTCATCCTTGAGGAGTGGGACAAGGCTTCAAATAAAAATGCAGCAATATGATGCTCGAACAGTGTGCCCTGCTTAGCTAGGGAGAGGTATAAAAACCACTCCGTGCCTGCTGGGAATTCAATCACAGGTGTCTGATTAGGCTCAGCCCTGTCTGGAACTGGATTTCCAAGTGTGCTGATTATTCCTCATGCCAGCACAATCACAACAGGCTGGCAAGACAGCAAAGACTGGGGTATAAAATTAAGTGAATAAAAGGTGCTGGATCGGCAGCTCCAGAGACTGGAGTCCTCTGTTTATCCCCAGAACTGCTATGTCACAAGCAATAGCAGGGCCAGATCTTCCTCACTGCCCTGCCACGGTGCCCTCTTCGTGGGCACAAATCAGGGAAGCAACCGGGACTTAAGCACGTTTAAAGTTAAGCACGTGCTTAAGTGCTCTCCCGAATCAGGGCCTCAGGGCCCAATCCAAAACCTTCTGAAATCAATGGAACTCTTTCCATTGATTTCAATGGAGTCTGGATCAGAACTCAAGTAACCTTGCTCACCTACTTCAAATTGTTTCCCGGTGTTCACTTCTTCCAGCTAGCCTTTCAACACTAACCTCTGTTGCAGCCCTGCCCACCCCTTCCCTGTTTATGGCCTAAAAAACAAATTTAGCAGCACTTCCATGGAAGAAATCTTGATTTCAATGAGAATTTTGCTCAATTAACCCCCTTCAAATGGGAGCCCACAAGCTGACAATGGTAAGAAAGGTCAGATTATAATGAAATTAAAAATGTTAATAAACAAAAAAGCCTTAAATCCTCAGTTAAACAAAATCATATCCCCAGCATGAGGCCACAATAGGAGGCCAATGAAAAACAAATCTAATAAAAGGAATTTGGATCAGAATGGCAAATGGGAGGGGGAAAGAGCTACAGATCAGAACTATCGTTATCACAGACACATGATCAGAACTTAATAGTATTTGACATTTCATTAATTTAACCCGGGCTTCTTGGGAAAAGAGAGAGAAAGAACATTATTAATTTGAAAGATCTGCCCCTGGAAGAGTGAAAGGAAGGGCCCCAGAGCACAAGCTGGAAAAGAAAAATCTAAAAGTCAAATGGTTTCTTTATATGTTTCCTATTTCTTCCTTTATCCTCCAGCCTAGAAAGAGAATTTACTTAAAATACGGACTTAGAGTCATTTCCCATTCCCATTCCAGTGGCACAAAGGCAATGGAAACTGGCTAGATCTCACTACCACAGTTTCAGGGAACTCAACCTGTATTTCCCCCATCCCCATCATCCACTCCAGGAGTGTCCAGTCTGGTCTCAGCACTCCTGCAGTCACCTGTCTCTTGGCAGGGACCTTTGTCCAACTCCAGGGGTTTTAAGGTTGCACAGCCCCCTGCCGTACAACCGTGATATCCCGAGTAAGAACCTGTGCTTTGCTTTCTCTCTTAGGGATATGAACAGCGTGTAACCAGCAGTCACAAGTTTTCATACAGCTCCTTCTAAGCAAGCACATTTATTCTTAAGGTAAAATCATTACAGAGAAAGCATAATAGAACAGATTTAAACACACACTAAACAAATCAGGAGTCACCATCAGTCTTATGGGACCCTAGCAGGCCAATGTCTTCCCAACCCTTTCACAAAGATTTGCCTCCCCCCCTCACCCGCCGCTTCAACAGAAGGGCCTGTATGCTGGATCAGAAAGAAGGCTCCAAATGAGTTTAAGACCAATTGTTTTATATCAAAAGCCCTTTCTTTGTCCATTGGTCTCTGGAAAACCCAGTTTGAGCCAGTATATGCCAGACTCCCCAGAGTGGTACCTCTCTGGAGGTGTTACAGATGGAATGGTTCACCTTCATCACCCCTCTACACACGTCGTTTTTGATTCCTGGAGGAACTGTGGTAAACCTTTCCCGCTGCAGTTGTGCATAATCTCTGACCCACAGTGATACATAAACCATTCAGACACTTACTACCGTATGGCCCACACAGATATTGCATGGGGTTGCCATACCTTTCTGACTCAGCACCTGGGAACTCCCTCCAGTGTGGGGAGTCCTCAGCTAGTGCACAGCTGGCATAGCCAGCTCCAAGCAGAATGCAAAAAGATTTCCTTGAAATGACATTTGCATAGATCTAACAGTGAGGATTCAACACCTTAATCCAGGTCCCTGCATAGAGGGCATGATGCGGGTGGAAAGACGTGCCGTTAGAATGCTACTGGGATTCTGGAAGGTGGGTGGGGCCAGATTTTCAATTGTTCAGAATCTGCAAGTGGTTCCCCATCTCCCACTATTCATCACAAGTGTGTACCCAATGTGCTGAGTGGCTTGGAAAATCTGGCTATTTATTTTGGTACCTAAATGAGAGCTGAGCTCTTCTGAAAATTGGCTCCCTGTTAGGGGCACTGAGCAATTCAAAATCTGGTCCTGAACCCTTTTGAAAAGCAGGCCCTTGGAGGAATATAGAGCACAGAGCTGGCTTGAGAATTGAGGGGGCACAACTTATTTCTCTGCATCCCACCACCTGCAGCTGTTCCTCACAGAGAGAATCTGGGTTTAATGTGGTCTTCTATATTGAACTGAAGACATCCATCAGTGTCCACTATAGTTGAAGCCAACCAATGATCAATCTGCTCAAGGTTAGCCTCTCCTTCAGAGGCAGATCAGAGAATGCAAAAATATTTCCTTAAGATGACATTTGCATAGATCTAATAGTGAGAATTCAACACCTTAATCCTGACACATCAAAAGTCTCCAGCTACCAGCCCAAGCAGAGTCTGGAAATGTCAGGGGATATCATCATTATTTTCTCACCATAAAATAGTTGATTGCAAGACTGCCAAAAATAAAAGACTAAGGAGCTCTATTGTATGGCAACGTGAATGTCACAAGGGGAGAGCTTTTTAAAAGCTGATCCAGAAGGGTGAAATTAGAGTGACTTTGGAGAAAGAGAATTTTTGTGCGAAACCCCAGTATGCTGCTTTACAGGTAACATGCTTTTACAGGTGAAAGTTCCTTTTTAGATCTAATTGGTTAAAAAAAGTAGATAGGTGTACTTTCGACAGTGGGGGAAGGTTGCTTCACTTAATCCTCAAACTTCCATCATAAACTTTTTTAAAAGTATTTTCTGGATCTTCCCCTGGTATTTTAAGAAACTTCGACATTCGTAGAAGATTATTTCAAAGGATTTTTGAAATTGTCATTTTTTTTCCAGTGGAGTTGAATATTATTACATACCAGAGTCTGAACTGATACCTGCAGGGTAGCCAATTTAACTCCGTGTATTTCCACTGCTTTATCAACTTTCTCTCATGATTTTTCTGCAGGGTCCAGCTGAGACACCATATTATTAGAATCAGAGTTGGGACGGAGCTGCAAGGTTTGCTCCCAATTCCAGATGTGGATCCCAACTTTCCCCAGAATTCATTGTCTACAGGAGCACCCCAAGGCCTCCCTCAGGGTCAAGGGTCTCACCATGCTATGTACTTTAAATCCATATTAAAAAACTGTGTCCCCAAAAGCTCATGTAAGTCAAATGCATTTTATGTAATCCATGTTCTTAGCTCATCAGGGCATCTCTAAGAGTAGCTAAGGCTGACAAATAGCAACTGTTTTGGGCCCAGTAACTGGGAGCAGGCTGGAGGAACTTATGAAAGATCCCTACCATTGTGTCCCCAACTAATTTGCCAGCTGGGTCTTTCTCTTTAAATCCCCATCCAAAGATTGGCCTGAGGCTGCAGTTGTCACATATTGTCGATAGTCCTTATCTTCCAGGCTTCCTGTGCTCAGACACAGTCAGTGTCCTGAGATCACACCCCTCACCCATCGTTGCCAGCCACCATATCAACCACTGGAGGACTGGGGGCTGAAGTCAGGGAAGTCCTTCTCTGAGGCAGGAATCGTCCAGGCCTTTGTATCTCACTGCAGGAGATAGATTTTTCTGGGTCTGCCCCTTGCCTTGTTTAGAAGTGACATTTGGCCTGGTCCTCAAGAAAATCTGAAACGTTAAACTTCCTCCTGCTACGGTGCTCAGAGAGCAGAGCTGACGGAGAACAAAAGACCAGGCCAACTTGGAGCCAAATCAGAAGAGGCCTCATATAAAAGAAACAGAAAACATCCTTTATGTTCACTAGGCCATCACAACACCCTCCCACCGCTGACCAGTTATAAAAAGAGAAAGGGATTAGGGTTGGCTGGAAAACAATCCCTTTTCTCAAAAAGTTTCAAGCTTTTGACTTTTGTTTTTGCCTTGATACGGAATGAAAATGAGACCTGTAGAAATTTTTCCTGAAAAAACACAAGAGACCCATGCCCACCCCAGAATAGCCAATGGCCTGATGAATGCCAGGGGCTGTTGCAAAGGCCAAAAGCATAACTATGTTCAGAAACGAATGAGATTAGTTTATGGAGGATAGGTCCATCAATGGCTATTAGTTAAGATGGTCAGGGATGCAACCCCATGCTGTGGGTATTCTTAAATCTCTGACTGCCAGAAGCTGCGACTGGACAACAGGGATGGATCGCTCCATAATTATGCTGTTATGTTCATTTCCTCTGAAGCATCTAGCACCATCCACTGTCAGAAGACAGGCTACTTGGCTAACTGGATTGGTCCAACCAACCCTTTGTGGCCATTATTATGCTCAGGCATTCACCGAGGATGTGGGAGAACGAAGGTTCAAGCTCCTGTTCTAGCTAATTTACACAGGAACTTGAACCTGGGTTTGCCACATCCCCTGTAACTACCAGGCTAGTCTGGAATCTCTCACCTTCTCCAGAAATTCTATCCCGAACCTCAGAAGCCTTGCTCATGAAGGGTTCACAAAACCTTTCAGTTTTGATGAAATGGCATTTTTCAGCAGAAAAAAGTTTAATAAAAAATGTTTTGACCAGCTCTAAGAGGGAACAATCCACTCCTACCCACAGAACCCAAGCTGTAGATCCGCAGAGGATTTCATCCCTTGCTTAACTCCATTTACTTCAGTGTAGTTACAGCAGGGATGGATTTGCCCCTGGCCTCGTATCACTCTATGTGTTACTTATCCAGCTGAAGCCCCCCACTGATGTCAGTGGCAACTCTATGTCAGTGGGTGTAGGATCAGGTCCTTGGATCTGGGTCAGACCTTCATATGTCTGGAAAGGGCTCTCCAACCCACTGGCAATATGCAAATAAAAGATTAAAACCAGAAACCTTGGGCCTGATCCTCAGAGGTGCCTCCCTGACATAAATAGGAGCTGAGACCATTTCATTAGATCAGGCTTCTCTTTCATATAAGAGCAGCCATACTGGGTCAGACCAATGGTCCATCTAACCCAGTATCCTGTCTTCCAACAGTGACCAGTGCCAGGTGCTTCAGAGCAAATGAGCAAAACAGGGCAATTTATTGAGTGATTCATTCCCTATTATGTAGTCCCAGCTCCTGGAAGTCAGATGTGCAGGGACACCCAGAGCATAGGATTGCATCCCTGACCAATAGCCATTTATGGACTGATGGACCTATCCTCCATTAACTCATCTAATTCTTTTTTGAATCCAGTTATACTCTTGGCCTTCACAACATCCTCTGGCAACAAGTTCTGAAGGTTGACTGTGTGTGGTGTGAAGTACTTCCTTTGGTTTGTTTTAAACCTGCTGCCTGTTGGGTGATCCCTGGTTCGTGTGTTATGTGAAGGGTAAATAACACTTCCCTGTTCATTTCTTCACATCATTCGTGATTTTATAGACCTCTATCACATCCACGCTCGGTCATCTCTTTTCTAAGCTGAACAGTTCCAGTCTTTTTAATTTCTCCTCATATGGAAGCTGTTTCATACCCCTAACATTTTTGTTGCCCTTCTCTGTATCTTTTCCATTTCTAATATATCTTTTTTGAGATGGGGCAACCAGAACTGCATGCAGTATTCCAGGTGTGGGTGTACTATGGCATAAAGTGGCACTGTGATATCTTCTGTCTTATTATCCATTCCCTTCCCAATGGTTCCAGCATTCTGTTAGCTTTTTTGACGGCCACTGCACCTTGAGCAGACATTGGCAGAGAACTAGCTACGATGACTGCAGGATTGCTTTCTTGAGCAGCCAAATGTTCAGAAATTATGAGTCAGATTTAAAAAAAAAAATCAAGAAACTTTAAAAAAACAAGTTGCATTCTTTTTATTTGCCTTCCGGATTTACAGCCCTTAGAAGTCATGTTTCCAAGCTTTTCTCTACAATCTGGTGGATTAGAAATTTGCTTTATTTTGCAAGTGAAAGCTGCATAACCACAAGATTCCAGGAGTGAGGGCTGTAAAACAACTAGGAACTATCACAAGACTCACGCTGAAACAGAGATTTGGACACACTGCAATCTCTGTGGTGAGGCAGCCCATGCTCTGTGAATCATTCAGTCAGTCTTTGCTCTGCTTCTAAAGAGACAGGCAGCAAGGGGGGCTAATTAGTGGCAACCATGCATAGTCATCTTGCTACTGATGTGCCTGCTAGGAAACTGGAGTGAGAACACCAAAGATCCTTCCATGTAGATGGCAGAAAGCAGATGCAGCTTAGGACCAGAATGTCATTCAGTGAATTACCCTTCAGCAGCTGATCTGGATTTGATGGTGTTGCTTAAGGTACTGGAAGTGGGGAAGGAAACTATGCAGAGATATATCATATTTACATTGCTTTATACATCTAAACAGCAATGGGTTTGACTTTTGTCCTTTTTTATTACTGCCTTCAGACAGAAAAGAAATACAAAAGGTATATTTATAAGTTCTGCAATAGGTTGGTTTGGCTCTTGCGCTGTGTTTAAAATACCCCAATTGTTTCAAAACATTAACTGTCTCCAAGATATTTACAGTGTTGGACAGGCAAAAGCATATGCAGGTTAAGGTTCCTTGGCTGCTCACATCATAAATGTAGACCTACAGCAATCATTGTTAGGACGCAGAGAGGTAGGAGAAGTGGCATTTCCATCCAGGAGCCATCCCCCAGTCAGACGCACTCATGCTTTCCAAATCCAAACAGTAGAAATGTAGACAAGGCTGGGAGGAAAGATAGAGAGGCATTACCTACAATCTGGAAAGGAGGCTGCAATAGAAGGTTTTGTGTTATGACACATTCTGGTGCATGACACCATCTGCTGCTCGCTTTCCATCAGTTTATTTAAAGGTTTTCCTAATCTTAAAGCCTTGTTTCTTTTTTCTTACTTTTTTAAAATGAGTCCCACCCCTCTGGTGCCAGGGACTCTGTCTAGGGAATAGCAGGTGTAGCGGGAAAGGCAGGGAGGGGGGACAGGGCAGGGTGTCACAGGAGGTGAGGAGAAGAAATGATCAGATTTGCAGGCCAGCAAGGACAATTTCTGATGCGAGACCAGCATTAGCAAATATTTCTCTTTCCTCAGTCCAGTAACTGCAGTCTCCTCCCCATCCCCGCCTGTCACTCTCTTTCTGTCTCTCTTCCATTCTGGCTTTACTTTGCTTTCTTCATCTCTCTTTTACTGCCTGAGCATGACTTTGCCTCATCCTCCCTCTCTGCTGGCCCTAGTCCTCCATTTCTGCTTCCACACTCTCTTTATCTTTGGGGCTTTTTGTTTTTGTCTGTTTTATTTTTTCTGTTCTGCTTTTGCATTCCATTCATCTCTCGCCTTCCATCTCCCTGATCCTGAAAGGCTTGTCAGTAGAAAAAAACATGAGCCCAGATTCTTCCAGCTCTATTTACCAAATAAGGCCTGGAGTCAGATTTTATCTAAGAAAAGCAAAATGAACTGGATGCAAGTAGGTTGGGGGGGAGGTGGGAGGGGCTCCTACGTGAAGAAAAATGAGAAAGGCAAGAGGGGGTGGAAAAGGAAGAAAATACAGAGCGAGGCCCTCCTCCATCAGGAAAGGGAACTTTACAAAACAACAAGGAAAAGATTTTTTATGAAGTGGGTTCAATTAGCCCTTGCCATCTTAACATTGTATTTAGAGGATTTAGTTCTCTAGCATGTTCAGGGACAGATTCTGATCTCAGCTTATCCCTGGCATAAATCTGGAGCAACCCCCCTATGGTCACCAAATTACACTGCAGTAGCCAAGACGAAATTCTGCCCCAGAGGTGCTGTAGACCTCGGTCACAGCGGTGTAAACCCAGAGCAGCTCCACTGATTTACAGGGTTACTCTGGTTTTACTCCAGTGTCGTAGAGAACATCTAGTGGCTGATTCATTTCCCCCCAGTCCAACTGCAGAGTGATACCTCCCCAAATCCTTCAAATTAGAGATGGGAGTTAGCCACTGTTCACCCAGCATCTTCCCCCCCAGCCAAAGCAGGCATGCTCACTGTGCCCACGGTACATTTCACAGAGCCGTGGGCAAGCCGGATTTGAATGCCTAGCGCTACCCCTCCTTCCCCCTCCCTTTCTCTCTTTCAGTCTCCCTCACTCTCAGCCTCCTGCTCCCCTCCCGATTTATATGCAAACTCAATGAGTCAGAGCAGTGAAGCGTTGAGGCAGAATGATTGTGTGGACTTCAAAGAGAGCAACAAGCAGCTTCTAGAGTGAAACCAAGGGTTGAACAGATTTGGGGATGAAGGACAGGGGTCATGGTGGATTTCTGTATGGCAAGGGAAAGGGTCATGAAGAGGATTATAGGGGCGTTTAATCTTCCCTCTCCTAGTATCAGAAACCCTGTCATTACAGTGCTCATTTCACATTTACGCATCTGTCTGCCTAGGGATTTCCCTGCCCCTCGCAGACATGAATGGATTCATCTTAAACATCCCTGGAAGGTTGATCAGTATTACTATCCCCCATGTTATATACGGATAAACTGAGGCATAGAGCCTTTAACAGGTGACTTGTCCAAAGCCACAGCAAGGCAGCATCAGAGCTGGGGTTAAAACTCAGGAGTTCCTGGCTCTGGGACACAGAATCTGGCATCTCTCTCTGTGTCACCATCCTTCTGAATCCATATCCCACCTGTTAGGCAAGGCCATAGGACTAACCACAAGTCCAGAAGCTGGAGCCAGTGAGGTTTTCCCCTCTTCCTCCCTGGGAATCAACCCCTCAGATCCTTGGCACTTCCTCACTACGGCCTCCTGGCCCAACCCCACTATGACCACCACTGACAGTAGAGGAGGGGCGAGAATTCAGAACCCTGCTGCCCCTATGTTGGCATGATCCAAGATCTCCTCAAAGGCCCAGTGAGGCAGACCTCATCCTGATAGTTCAGTTCACTGGCTTGGTGTCTAATCCTGACTTGCTTTCATCTCTATTGAGCGTGCACCATTGCTCCTCTCCTTCAGTTGATCTTCCCAGCCCCTCTGCCCTGGGCCTGAAATGAACTCCTTTCAACTGCAGAGCCTTGAGCACTCTGGTGCAAGGGTGACCAGACAGTAAATGTGAAAAATTGGGACGGGATGGGAGGGGTGGTAATAAGCACCTATATAAGAAAATCCCCAAATATCAGGACTGTCCCTATAAAAATCAGGACATCTGGTGCTGAGTCCTAGGTGTGGAGCCTGCATGCCTGTTGGTTTAGACCTAAAACCACCTCCTGCACCCATCCAGATGTATAAATGGAGTACGTACTCTGATTCCTCTCTTATGTCTTTGGACCTCTCAGATTTTCTCCAGGGGCGTCTATTCCAGCGCCAATTTTCCCTCCCCAAGGCATCTTCAGGCCTCACTTGACTGTCTCTTGGGTATATTCTGATGCCTTTTCACCCTGTAATTCACCCTGTGCTCCTGTTCCTCTTCCCAGAGGAAACAGCTGGGATTGCCATCAGAGATGACAGGAACTGGGCACCCAACTTTCATTGACTTCCAGATAGTAGAAGTAGGAACCCAACTAACGTCCCTAGGCCCCCATGAATATACATCAGTATTGGTGGTGCATGGCTCTTGGGCTCCCCTAGTGTGGATCCAGCCAGCATTGTGTTCACGACAGTCCGCAGGCCTGGCTCCCTCCGTGCTTCGGACCTCATGCCATCATTCACACCTCTTCATACGAGCGTGATGTGTTGCCAATTGAGCATGGCAGAGTCTTAAAATGATCTTGCCTGTGTGAGGCGCTGGGCATGAATGAATCTGGCCCCACATCTCCCACCACCACCAAAGTGCTGCCTGAGCGGTTAGCTTCCTCCAGTTCAGTCTCTCACAGCCTCTTTGGCCCTCGTCTTCCAGTGACTGGGCTCTGAACTGGCCCCTTTCAAGCCCCAAAAGGATTTCTGGGAAACAGAAACGAACATTAAGTTTTCCTAACTCTGCAGAAGGAAGATGGAGAGTGATGGGGGGGAAGGAGAGGACAAGGAAGGGAACAAGGATTCAAAGTAATTTGATCCCTGTCCAAGACCCAAATCTCACTTGCCAATTAAGGCAGAAATAACAAGCTGTGGCTGATACAAAGCAGAGTGAGTAGAAGGCTCTTGCTGCTGGGAAGAGAGGGATGAGGGTGGAGGAGATGGTAGAGAATTTATTGCCAACGTCCCACTTATGTGCTAGGTGCTTCACAGATCTAGAAGCCAGGCCCCTGCCCCAAAGAGCCTGCCACCAAATAGACAGCAAGTGGGTGCAGGGGCCAGAGAGAGGATTTGACACACACTGGTATGCATAGTCTTGAAATGGAGGACTTGGAAGCCCAGCTGCAAGGTTTCGATTCTTATACTCCATGCTCAGCTTCTCGTTTTGTGCCTGGATATGGCCACGTTTCTGGAGCTGGCCATGCTCCATGACCACTGGAGCGTAGCTACGGTGTCTCTGAAGCTGTGGGGTGACAGGAAGAGACAGATCCAGCCTTAGCTCTCACCAGGCCAGTAGCCATCGGTTTAAGCCCAAGCTTCTTTGATATGACTGGCATTGTCTGGGTTCTGAAAATCGCTCTATGTGGGGAGGAAGTCCTTCCAGGCCTGGGCTTGACATGGTTTGCAGCCACCCTATGGGAACAGGCCACTGACACAGCACAGGTGTAAAATGACAGCAGGAAGTGCAAGAGGAGGTAGAGCTTTCCAAGGTGAGTCAGTCTGGCAAATGCTCCCCTCTCCCTCCGTGCAGGCAACGCATACACATCCCTTTTGCCTTTGCCTGAGCTCCACTGGCAGGCCCTGTGTCTCCTTGCACCAATCCCGCACCCTGCACATCTAAATCTCTACCCACCCAGGCTAACTTGCTGTCTGGACACTTGCAGGTGTCTGGGGAGCACTGATGGGGAGCAAAGGACATTGGGACAAAGCAGAGATGGAATTCATTGGACAACTCTCCCCTCCTCCCCATATGCATATCTCAGGAGAAGGCACAAAGCAAAGGAGCTCCCCTCCCCAAATGGTTACACTCAGGAGCCCAGGGCAAGTTTTGGATGAACGATTTGACCCCATCTCACTGGGGAACTGCAGATCCACCGTGCCTTTCCTCAGCAGAAGCTGCTGAGACATGAGGAAGCTAGCCGCTCTTCAGCTCTTCACTTACCAGCAGGTGTCACTGTGGCCATGGGTGGAGGGAACATGGTGCTCTCAATTTTGCCCAGCGAGGAGGTGTTGCTGTACTTACAGGAAGGAGCCCAGAGGAGCCTAGGTGTGCATAGCATTGGGATAAGATCCTGGCAGAGTGCAAACAACATAGCAACGAGCCCATCTCATTAGCACAAATGAGGAGCAATGCATAGTCATGTGAGTGCTGTAGTCTAATAAGCGCATGCTGGGAGCTCCCTCTGCCCCTGTCATTAAGACATCCTAATGCTGCGGCCTGGGATCCCATTCACAATCGATAGCTGGTGCACCACAAAAAGAAAAGGACAAGCAGAGAAGCGGGAGGGAGGCAGAGTCCCAGCTCAGGATGCAGGAATGATCTCCTCTCCTCATCCACATGAATAGCGGCAATTGTTCTGCTGTCTGTACCTGGCACATCCTGACTCAGTGCAGCCGGCCCCCTGTTCTCCACGACAAGCTGGCTGTTGTCCGAGGGACAAACGAGAAGGAATATTTTCATACTGGCAACGTGTTTATCTGCAGGCACACACACCTCACTTATCATGCCCGGGCAGTGAGGGACCTGGGGGAGAGGCAGGGAAACTACATGCCTCAACTTCAGTTCTAACCTCACATTCTGCCTCTCTCATCCCCGCTGTCCCAAGGGCCAGACTTTCAGCCCCCTCGTTTCCTGCCTGCAAAATGGCCATCATGGGACAGCTGGGCTGAAAGTTTGCCCTTACTTGGGAGGGGGAAGGATGTGCCACTGCAAGGGGCAGTGGTTCTGGAGATGCTCTGGGCTGTCCTGCTAGGGAATGCTCAATGGAGTTCAATGTCCCCTAAAGCACTGAGGGGCCATTCAAATGGGGAAGCTGGGAGCGGGTCACAGTGATGGTTAGGATAGGGCTGAGGTTTGTTGACCTGGGAGTTTCCAGTGACTAGGGAATAGTCTGATGGGTCTGACCTCTATTAGGACTAACACAATCGATACAGTAACCATTTACCAGGCTCCTTATCCAGGGTTCAGGAATAAGGAGAGGTGACCCTGCGTGTGTGATTTGGTTTTAGTCAAAACAGCTGAGCCCCAGGTCACTTTTTCCCCTTCTGGGGGTAGAGAGACTTTTCAAATGCATGTGACTAAACAGGTCTACATGGTATACCTGGCTACTGAAATCAGCACTCGGGGCACCCAACTGGCACCACCGGCCGCACCTACAGTCTTCCCACTGATGTCAGTGAGCTTTGGATCAGGCACCTAATGCCAGATGAGACCCTCCAGTTGGCTGAGCTGGATGCTCTGTTTAAAGCCCCATGTTTGGAAATAGACTTCCCTGTGTGCTAAGGGAGGGACGGTGATCCAAGGGAAATCAGTGACAAGCTTGGTGGACCTGGGCTCCATTGAGCATTCACTGTCAGAACAGCCCAGAAGCAGTCCAAGAAAAAAACTTCTCTTCTCCCCTCCAAGGGAGAGGGGTCTCTGGGAGACAGAATTGAGATCTCTCCTCAAGAGCCACCTGGAGGACATGCCATAGAGAGTGAACAAGAAGAGACGAACCGAAAATCAAGCTGCGATCAGTGGGGCAGAAGCCTCATTATCTCATTACTAGCAATGTGTTTGATATTCCCGTAGCTGCAACACCACCGGCATTGAGTGTCATCTCCTCCAAGCTAGCCACAGCAGCTGCCCCCTTAACAAGTACATGTGGTTGCCTTTATGACTCTCCTAATCAGCAGCACGGAAATTGTGTGAAATACACAAGACTGTCACACAAGGTTAGGGAACAAGTCAAGTGGCTAATTAGTTGGTTTATATCGTTTCTTTTCTTTAAAAGAGAAACAGTATTTTTCCCACAGCACATTGTGTAATTAAATAGAGGAGACTATCTGCAATAATAGAATTAGAGCTGGGTGGGAGAGGAAAATAAAAAACACATAGCACTCTCTCAGCCCTGCTATGGCACTGCTAGAAAGCCCCTGATAAGAAGGGTTAGGTGTTAAGGGAAAGAAACACACACACCACAGAGGGCGACACTCCCGAGGTGGAGCTAAGGGCCATGTTTATCCTCCAGGATAACCTGAAACAGTTCTACAGCTGTGAGTGAGTGTTTTCTGGCTGGGAGAAGGGGGAAGAGGCTAAAGGAGGGTGTAAAAGGATTGGGGCCTATCTCACAGATTTGCCCTGCTTCTACTAGACCAGGTTCGGCTCTTGCTGAGTCCCTGTGAGAGCTTTGCCCGAACTGTCTCAAGGAAGCCAGGGAAGCAGTTTGCAGCAGCGTTGGTTGTTTTATTTTGAGCCTTCTGAACAAATTAATCAAAAGTCTCACAGACTTTTCCTTTAAGCTGCAGGCAGGCCACATAGTGCCTTCCCCAAATCTGTCTCTCATACCAGTAACTTCAGGCACCAGAATGTCCTGGCTCTTATCTCAGCAATAAAGGACTCTATAGTCTCCCCTCCATCCAACTGGTTTCTGGAGCAATTTGTCTCTGGAGTAGCTCCAGTAGCAGTCCATTGAAAGTCAGACCCTAGCACCTCAGCTTTCTGGAGAGTGTTACAGTCCCCATCCCCATTTTCTGCTGCCCTCTTTTATGTGTGTCAGCTAACAGAGTTCCAGCTCTTCTCTCAGGTGTCGTGGGTGGGGCTAATCAGCCAGCAGCCAGCCACACACTTCTGATCCCAGAGGAACAGTATCCCTTTCTCTTCCACCTTCACTGCTGGGTTCTCAGGGAACCTCAGATAGGACACTCCTTCTTAGAGTTCAGTATGGATGGATTGTTTATTAGGGATTGGAGCCTTGTAAGAATTCAGCCAAGTAGAGTTTCTGTTTTGCAAAATCTCATCAGCTGGATTCTTTTTCTACCAATTGAATCGGCTCGTTTTTATTATCTGAGTACGTAAAACTCAGATCAGGGATGATTCTGTTCTCGGCCTTATCATACCCAAATTCCCAATGACTGATGTGCGACGGGGTTGAGAGAAGCGCTTGGCTATAAGGTTTTGCTCCATCTCTAAAACAAGGACTCAGGATGCTTTTTAATTTGGAAAACCAAATGCAACTAGGGCTGACTCAGATCCAGATCTTGTTTTCTTCAGATCAAAGCTTGTTTTGTGGGCGAACTATTCTGCCTTTGACCCTCTCTGACCCCAAAGTACACAGCTGTGGATGGAAGGTACCATTGGATTCATAGTCCATTATACACAGGGGTGTATATTTTCATTTGGAGTCTTATGTACACCAGTATATTGTTTGGGCTCAAGTCCCACAGATGCACAGCAAGACAGGGACTACTATAGAGCGTTGAAGCCCTTTACATAGGTCTAAATAATTTGTATTATTTAGCTGCAGGCTCCTATTGTTAAGCAGTGTAGCCTATCACAACAACATGCAGCAGCAGTCAAAAAAGCGAACAGAATGTTGGGAATCATTAGGAAAAGGACAGATAATAAGACAGAAAATATCATAATGCATCTATATAAAGCCACGGTTCATCCACAGCTTGAATACTGCGTGCAGATCTGGTCACCCCATCTCAAAAAAGATATATTAGACAGGGAAAAGGTACAGAGAAGGGCAACAAAAATGATTAGAGGCATGGAACAGTTTCTGTATGAGGAGAGATTAAAAAGACCAGGACTTTTTAGCTTGAAAAGGAGATGACTAAGAGGGGATATGATAGAGGTCTATAAAATCTTGACATGTGGAGAAGGTGAATAAGAAAATGTTATTTACTCCTTCACCTATCACAAGAACTAGGGGTCACCCAATGAAATTAATAGGCAGCAGGTTTAAAAGAAACAAAAGGAAGTACTTCTTCCCACAATGCATTGTCAACCTGCAGAATTCACTGCCAAGGGATGTTGTGAAGGCCAAAGTATACCTGGGTTCAAAAAAGAATTAGATCAGTTCATAGAGGATAGGTTTATCAATGGCTCTTAGCCAAGATGGTCAGGGTTGCCACCCTATGCTCTTGGTGTCCCTAAACCTCTGACTGCCAGAAGCTGGGACTGGAGAACTCAATAAATTGCCCTATTCTGTGTGTTCTCTTTGAAGCATCTGGCATTGGCCACTGTTGGCAGATAGGATACAGGGCTAGATGGACCATTGGTCTGACCCAGTATGGCCGTTCTCATGTACCTCATCCAGTGCATAAAAATGCCCCAACAACAACTATGTTCTCAAATGAACTCACACAGAAAAATGATAAAAGACAAAAATACTGTATCACACATGAGGGAACACTTTTCATAGAGCAATCACTCTACATTTGACCTCCCAGTCCTCATCCTCAAAGGAAAACTGCACAACATCTTCAAAAGATGAGCCTGGGAGCTTAAATTCATAACTTTGCTAGACACTAAAAATCATGGGCTTAATAAAGACAGTGGATTTATGGCTTATTACAACAATCTATAACCCACTAAAATCCCCTTTTTTGTCCTATGATTGCAGAAGTGTTAATGGGCTAATCTACCTTGAATGGTCCCTTGAAATATGTGCTAACTACTTATGCTAAACGATCGGTTTCACCTTCTATTTAGCTGTGACACTCGGAGTACATTTCCCAGACCTGAGGAAGAGCTAGGTGTAGCTCGAAAGCTTGTCTCTCACCAGCAGAAGTTGGTCCAGTAAGAGAGATTACCTCACCCACCTTCACTTCCTATTGTTAGGGACAGATTAACTCATCTGCCTCACACTTCCCCAGGTCTGCCTGATAGCTGCTGATGGAGACAGCAATGATCAGCTGAGTCGTCCAACTCCCCTCTCTCTTTTCAGGCCAAACAAGTGACACGTTGGTGATCCATGGCTAAACTGTCAGGGTCTCTAGATTTTCATCCCTGCTTCATAGGGTCTAAGGCAAAGATGAGAAAATGAGACGATGTCTGTACTCCCCCACAGGAGAACTTGAGGGGCTCTGGCAGATTGGATGAGGAGAAATTATTTTCAGACAGTGCCTGCCCTTCTTAACCTCCAGCCTGGTTACTCATCTGCACCTATTACAGCCTCGGGATCATGTCACTGATTTTAATGTGCAACAAAGCCAATGGATATAACCCAAGGCATGCAGTGCATACCCAGAATGCTGTTTGGGTGTTCAGGTGCTGTTTGGGTGTTCAGGCTCTCTGATGGCTTGCACACACAAGGCCAGATGGCTACACTTTGAGGGGAACTCAGCACACAGGGACCAGGCAACCAATGCTTACCCAGCAGGGCTGGGCAGGCGTCCCTTTGCGGGAGTGGGGGACTGTGCTGCACAAGATGAAGTGGTGAAGCACTCAGAGGAGATCTGCAATGACAAAGGAGCTGGCGTGCACACTTTGCTCCTGGACTGCAGCAATTGGCACCAGAGTCAGCTTTGGCCATGATGGTTTCAGGCTGCACAGCTTATGAATTCTGGTTGGCATTATGTAGTTGTTACTGGTAAAATGGCTGTATCACGGAATGTCAGCCAATGGATAGGCTAAGGGGAATTAAGAAGACATGACTTCTTCCTCTGATCTGAGAGGAGCCTCTTTAAAACCTGGGATGGTGGGAGGAGCCTACCAACACAACAGAAGGTCCCTCCTCTTCAGATCAGGGAGGGGCCACGGAACCCTGAATCCAAAGGAACCATTATATTGAATCCTGGAAGCATGGGCAGACCCTACCTAAGACAAAATCCCCTCCCCTGTCATGGTGCAGGGCCAGCTGCTTGTGGGACTCTTGTTTCCAGCCTTGCTCAGTGCACCCCCCTCCTGTGTCAGGCATCTTGCCTGCACCAGTGTTGCAGTGCAATCCCAGGAGTCTCCATTCAGACTCCAGATCTCAGCTACAGCCCCCTATGTGCCAGCTAGGTTTGGTGAGCTGTAGAATGTTCCTTCGGGAGCAGTGGCTGGTGACCCTAGGGACTGGGGTTCAGTCTGTTGCCCATAGTCTCTGAGTCTCTCCCCACTGCACTCCAGAAGCTCTCCAGTTATCAGTCCCACTGTTCTTTGTTCCAGTTCCCCATCTGAAAGGCCCACCTTCAGGGTTACAAGCTAAGACCGTCCACAGGAGTTACCAACCACACTGCTAGTCTCAGCATGGTTGCAGATAAATTTCCAAGGTCATGACACCTTCATTGTCCCATTCAATAATAGTGAATGCAGCAATCTGAAGCCATTGTCCCATTTCCAGTGGAAGTGCAAGTACCTCCTGCTGGAATTAACCCAATAATAATATAGCAAACCATGCAATAACACTCAAACAGCCTTAGACTATTACAGGCCTTTCCCCATCCTTCACACCCTCAACGAGAGATGGGCCACAGAATCCAGAATGGAAAGGAACCAAATTGACAATCCTGGAGACCTCTCTTTTTCCCACCACACAGGCAGTGTATTGCAATGTTCCCCCACATCATCCCACCAGCATGCTTTAACCTTGACCTGGAAAGACCAGGTCATTTTAGTTCATTTCAACCCGTTATTTCAACTGAGGCTCCCAGCAAAGAAACTCAGCAGTACCACTTGTGGATACTTGTCCATGAGGAAGTGGACTGAGACCCACAAACTCATTCCATGTGAAGCACCAAACATCAAGCTGATGGCAAGGACTCTCAGTCACTACTGACCTGGACACAATTCAACATTTCAGTGCTCTAGTGCTGAACACCGTCTGGTCAGCTGTTGTATTTCTCTCGTTCCTGTGCTGGCTTCCTGATGTCTGCCTCATGCATTGTCACCTTACATTGCTACCACCTACACTAGCAGGATCTGACAGCCAGCAAGGGCCAGGTGGCATCAGCAAGGAAGAAAATGTAAGCAAAATGTGTGGAGGGGATTGGATTCGATATATACCATTTGTTAACAAAATTACCCCTTTTGAAAGGCCTGTTTGCATCAATTTGAACCAAAAATAGTGAGAGCTGCTGCAAGTTTGCCACTTCCATGCACCCTCCTAATTCTATCAATGTACCGCATTCTGGACTTGCGGCATCCACAGTCAATCCTGTCCTTGACAGCCCCCGCCCCCAACTGCCAATCCTTGATCATCAGCACCTCTGCTATTCCCGACCCTGGCTCTCACTTCTCGCCAGCACCCCTCAACTGGCCAAGCAGCACCTCTACTATTTCAGTCTAGACTGCCCCACAGAGCTGCCAGGATCATCGCCTGCCTACCTATGGGACAGAACCGCAGCTCTGGACTGGACAAGGAGGTGGGGACCATAGTTCTGCCACAGAATTGTCTTTTTTTTTTTTAAATACAGCTGACATTTCCTGGCATCTGATGTTAACAGCAGCTCTAATTCTCAGCTTCCCTCCACCTTCTCTACCACAGAGACATTTGCAGCCTGATTTCCCCAGATTCTAAGCATTATACCAGCTCCCATTGGTTTTGATCAGAGCAAACCTGATCAGGAGCAGGTCTAAATTAGGGTCGGTCTGTCACCTGAAGTGTGTGGGGTTGGAGAAAAGGTAATAGAGAAAGACAATGTTTCTCTACAGACATGGCAGCTGTGATTCACGCACTCAGTTGGCAGCGCTAGGCAAATTCATATTGCCGAATTCCAAACCCACTTAGACATCCTGGGTTCAAAACATCAAGTAACTCTAGCCTGACTGAGTCAGAAGTTCACAGCCTCACCAACTTTTGTAATTTTATCCTGAGTCATATGAGAACAGGTGTTTTCCTTAAAGCCTCAGCTCCTGAAGTCATGTGATTCTTTGAGCAGCTCAGCTGTCCTTAAAAATTAGTTTCTGTCCCTCTTAGTTGTGGAGCAAAGTTTGAAAAGGGGTTAACTCCTAAAGGTTCCAACAGGAAGAACTCCCCAAATTATTATTTCTTAAAATTGCATGACTTTTTAAGGCTTTATTCATGAGTTCTGAATGTTCAGGGTCAACAATACTGGGAGAGTTGTGAAAAAAAGGAGCGGAGTGGGGGAGAAAATTCTAATGCAGACAATAAATACAGCCTTCGTATCCTTAGGCCAAGCTGGCTTTTTGGTGGTGCGATCTTTCCTTCCTGGATGCTGAGGTCATGGAGCTCAAGTTCCTTTAAAATGGAATCACAACTGAAGGGAAAAAATCATGGCTCAGCTGATGTGCACTGAACGCAACAGGGCCATGCTGATTTACACCGGCTGAGGATCTGGCTCACACCTAGGTAGCTGGAGTCAGACAGATGCCTAAAGAGAGCAAGGATGTGACAGCAGCTGCCATTCCTTTGCAACATCAATGTGCTTTATTCCCTTATAGCAAATGACAAGAAACTCCAGCTTGTGCCAGAGTAAACAGAACAGCCTCAGCAGGGGCCTCTCTGACCTCCTCCAGGAAACGAACACACGCTCCAGAAGGGAAGAAAGAAACCCAACCAGTTCATAGCGCATCAGCAAATGGGGCTGTGGGCACAGCTCACGCAAGTGCATTTGCCCTGCAGAAGCGGGGGGAGGGACGCTTAGGACTAAGCAAGCTCAGCAACTGCTCTAGCAGTGGCATGGCTCTGGAGCAAGGGACAGAGAGGACGAGGACTCCCTGACGGGCGGAGATTGGAGCCCCGGTCTTTCACATTTGGGATCCACGGAAACGTCAGGGAAAGTGCTCCATCCTCTTCATCTGCGGCTGGGAGACGTGGCCCCAGGGCATAGAGCCAATGGATGCTTGGCAAGGCGGGCTGTAGTTCAGGACGGGTCCACGAGCAGAGCTTGGTGGGTCACAGGCCTGGAACAGCAGGGAGTGCTGCCAGCCAGGCCTGTGACCAAGGAGCAGCCTGGGACTGGAGTACCTGAGCTGAGATGTGCTGGCATAGCAGAGGGAGGGGGGACTTTGCTATATATTATTAGCAAGAAAGAAAGGCAGACCCCTCTTCCCCTCTCATGGCACTTACAAGGCATTCTGCCATGGGGCTGTCCTTGGGCGATAAACATCCTAACGCTTCCTCTCCACTCCTGCATCCCCAGGGCCAGCTCCTGCTTCTTGGCACCCCAGACACATTTCCTGTCTGCTGCCTCAAGGTCTGGCAGAATGCAAAGGATTGCAAGGCCAGTGTAAATGGCTATCGAGCTGGCTTCCCCCTCAGCTGACTGGCTTCCCAGCCTCTAGCTGCAGCATATCGGCTGGAGCCAGCAGCTCAGTGAATGGGCTTGTTTCATGCTCGCCTCTGAGGGTTTGGTCGGCTGCTTCCTCTGGTCTCGTGTTCTTGGAATGCTTCCTACCGCTGTATCCAAAGGCAACGCGGGAAGGCTGAAGGAGTCTACTGTGAATTTGGAGGCAGGCCAGACAGGCGACTGGATTCCACATGTCTTGTAGCCCATGCGTAGAGGCTATGGGCAGACGGGTTGGGGTGGAGGGAATGAACTGAGCCAGCAGTTTGGAAACACTCATCTGTTGAGTTTTCAAGGCAGGCGTGTAGCAGCGATGTATTCATAGAAGTCCACACAACAACCAGGGAGCTTTGTGACTCTTGCAAGCCTTATGTTTATTTTCATAGGACTGGATACTCACATACTCTTCTCGTACCTCTCACCCTCCTGGGCCGCTCTGCTTCTGAGGCTCTATTTGCCTAACACCCAAGTCTGGAACCCAGAACCACATGGAGTAGCAGCGAGGCGTGGGAGGAATACCCTGAACTGAGAATCAGGCCCCTGGAGAAGATCTGAGAGAAGCCAGGCAGGGAGAGACATTCCAGGCTCGCCAAGGACAGTTCAGTTTCTCTCCAAGTCAGTGTGTGTTTCCTGTGCCCCTGCAGGATGTGGTCAGCCTAATGCCGAAGTGACCTGACTGCGTGGCATATTCCCAGCGATGAATTTAGCACCTTCATCCTCTGTGATTCATCTCAGGGCAGACCGTCTAGCTCAGGGTTGCTCAACAGCTGCTCTGCCAGGAACAAGTCTTTCCAGTGCTTGGAAAGTCACGTGCGGTATGACGGCTCAGCTAAGTCACATAAGATTGTTTGCCCTTTGTGAGTGGCTGACTGCTCAGCCCAAGACACCTGCGCTGATGTTGCTAGAGTGAACTTTTACAAGTACTCGCAACATTTTCTCTTTCCAGCAGCCAGGGTTCGGCTGCGTGGGCGTTCAAAGGAGCTTATAAAAAAGGGGTTGAAAATACTTTGAGGCAAATCCATGGTCTTTATGGAAAGCAGCCTCTCACTATGGGCCTGATCCAGTGCCCAGTGAATTTAACAAGTCTTCATATGGACTTCAAAGAGTTTTGGTTGTGCCCCTATCTTCTAAGGGTTTTCTACAGCACCTAGGTAGTGATCAGATAACTGAACTCCACTACAAACTTAGTACAGACCAGGTTCTGCAATGATATATGCATGTGCACAACTGTATACCCCACAAGCTCTCTCATTGACGTCTGACTGCTCTAGTGCATGAAGTTAAGCATGTCCCTAAGGGTATGTCTACCCAGTGAAACTGTACATGGACTCGCCTATCCAAGTGACTTTGAATGCACACAGTGCAGGTATTGATAAAAGAGAAGAAATTGCAGGCCTATATCCTCCTAATAGATCTTCCTCGTCCCCCTCCCCAGGTTCTAGGTATTCTCCTGACTTTATCAGCTTGTTTGTTATTTGAAGTTGCTTTTTTTTTGGTAGCATTCATCCAGTTCTGCTGCTGAGTTACCAGCACCGCAGAGATAGATAAAAAAAATCCAGACCAGAAATTGCACTGAAACCAGCCTGTCCATTATAAATTTCAGACTCTACCATCGCATGCAATGTTTAATCTCAAGCAAAACCTTGTCAATACCATGGAATGGGTTTCTTTTTATTTCCCTTAAATTAAAATCTAATTACACTGAGATGCCTGGAATGGTGGGAAAGATTAAAGATTCCTTGTGGTTCATGTACTAGCTCAACTTTATTTGCCTTTTACTGGCCATCACCAGCTAATTAAACCTTGTCAATTTCATTTACTCAGAAAAAAAGTACAACCATAGAAACCATGTTTTCTCATTTATGGAAGAATAAAACAAGATTTTCCTTCCCCATCAAGCAGGAGGGATGGATTTGAGAAGGTAGATCCTCAACAGCCAGACACAGGGGGCAGCTCAGGGGACAGAAACAGATCAGAAACTTCCTCACTGAGAAGAGGGCAGGGGTAAAGGATACTAGTTCAAGGGGGATTAGCTGTCAATACTTAACAGCTCAATTTGGGCAAGGGGAAGTCAGGCAGAAGTAGTACTGGAAAGTATCCTTTTAAAGATAGCCCTTTAAATAACCTGTGGCCCCTCCGGCAGCACTCACTGTGCTTTATCTGTTCAGAACCTGCCAGAAAATAGCCAGGGCAGCTGCATGTGTGTAGTGAACCAATCATGCTTGTGAATAGCTAGTGAACACTTATTTGGGACTCAAATCTGACTGTGGTTTCTTTATATTAATTTTGTTGTGTAATGAGCAAATGACAAACATATTGAAAGAGGCAGAGGGACTTGGGAAGTGGAATCTGTGTCACTCTCTCAAACCCAGAGGCACTAGAAACCGAGGATACTTCATGCTGCACACTTCCTCTGTCTACTTCCCAGGAGCAGTCAGCACGGTATCCCAGGCAAATACACACGCTGGCCATTATGTTCTGCCTACCTAAGGTCCTCCTCCACTTTGAATTGGAGGCATTTTTATTTACCACTTCCTGCCTTCAGCTATTGCAAAGTCTTGCCGTGTGCTGTAAACAGCTACTGAGTTCCACCCCAGAGACAGCTGTCTTTTAATGGTAGACAAGGAGATCTACCTAGCCACCTTCCCTTTCTTTTAAAATGCCACCTCTCACAATAGCATCTGAGCACCCGCCATGAGGGAGTAACCAATCTCTCAATACTCCAGAGGTCTAATTCCCCCCCCTCAGCTGGTCAGGGCTATGGTTTGGCGTTGATTTGAATTAATTTATTCCCCTCCAGTTTCATACAGACTCATCAGTCACTGGAGACTTTGGGTTGCTCCTGACATGAGCCAGATCTAAACGATATTTGAGTCAGTTTTATTCTTAACCAGGATGAGGAGACTGTTTTGAATCACCTTCCAAAGATTCCATTGTCTATGCACTGATTTCCCTCACGTCTCCCCTTCCTGGCTCTGCAGTGCCCCTGTTCTGCTCCCCCGCCCACAAAAAGTGATTCCATTTCACTCTTCACTGTATTCCAAAATATCCTCTGGTTTGTAACACAAAAGATCCCCCCTGTAGTTCTCTCAGCAGAGTCTCTCCTGCCACACACCAGCACTTTTCCAATGCAGCAGGAACAGGGGATGGTAGAAGACTGGGAAAGATTAATTCATTTGACTGAACTACCTCCATAAATAAAGGAGGATCAGCTAGGCTAGAGGTCTCAGGCACTGATGAACAATTTTGGTTGGTTTAGTTCATACTTTCTAAAGCAACGTTATTAGCTGAGCTGGTTGAAATATCTGTCAATGAATGATCTGCCGAACGTGGCCCTTTACTGCCTGTTCCTTATTTTTGTGAATGTGATGATGGAGCTAGGAAAGGTTGGTGATTTTTTTTTCTGTGCCCCTTCAGATTTCAAAGCACTTGCCCTCTCTGGGTGGAATCCACCAGCCATTTTTGTTCTCAGAGCTCAGTGCAGACTGTCAGAGCAGCTGCCACACACTGTGTTCTTTCCTGGAGACAGTGTCTTTGTTCTTTCTTGTTTTCTTAAGACAACAAAATATTTTTGAGTAATAGTATCATTTGCTCTGTGTGTGCAGAAAAAACAATCAATTTACAACCTATGGATTGTTCATGACTGTTCACTTCTACTCACAGTTCATTATTTGCGGTGGGCGTGTGGTCATATTGTTCCAGTTTGGATGACTGACTTTACAACCAGGGGAAGGAGGAATTACAATATCTGGCTCTTACAGAGCACTTTTCAGCTGTAGATTGCAAGGTGCTTTACAAAGGACAGAATCGTTATCCTCATTATACAGATGGGGAAACTGAGGCATAGAGAGGGATGTGACTTGCCCAAGGCCAACTAGCAAGCCAATGGCAGAGCCAAAACTTGAGCCCAGTTCTCCTGAGTCCCACTCCAGTGCATGAGCCACTAGGCCACACTGTACATTCTTGGTCATATATGAGTACTCTTGCTGGCAGGCAACCACAGCTATTTGTATGACCAGTCTCTTCCCAAACACCCAAGCCTAAACAAATCCCCTTCCCAAATAGCAGTAAAAAGGAGTACCAACCTGGACAAAGCAAACAGCTGTTAAGAACTGGAGCAAATGATCACAAACACGGTCCTTGCAGAATTCCACTGGGCAGAATTACTAGTGAAGTCCTGGGACACAATCCACAGCTGAGGAAGCAATGGTCACGCTGCCGAAGTGGGTTGCAGCCCATGAAAGCTTATGCCTGCAGAAATTAAACTGGTTAGTCTTTAAAGTGCTACAGGACTCTCGTTATTTTTGCTGAGCTACTCTGTGTTTCCTCCAATCCTGCCATAGGACTGCTCTAACTTACACCAACTAGAATAGTCCTCTAGGGACCATTCTGCCTTGCAGGGATTGCTGAACATATCGCCCTCCAGCTCCACCCCTAGAATGACCCCTTCCACCTCAGCCAGTCCCAGCATACCCCCTGCACTCCTTAGGATCAGTTTGTATTTCTCTGAAAATGCTAACTGAGTTTAGCACTGAGGATCTGACCTGTAGGATTGCTACTGGCCACTCAGATACATGAGGCTGGGCACAGGATAAGAATTGGAACAGGATGTAATGGTGAAAATCTATGAATTGTTCATTCAGAGAGAGAAATCCCAGAAAACAACATCTCTTGCTGTGTGACAGGAGCTGCCCCAGAGTCTGCCAGGTGCCTTTAATGCAGGGAAGGGAGATATCCTGGGGGGTGGGGTGTTAAATGCCAGTGACTGGAGATTAACCTCCCAGAAATGAAGCTATTTGCGTTGTCACCCCCATTTCCTTAACGACACACAGGCTTTGTGCTCAGTCCCTCCTACAGAAGAGCTCAGAACAGTCTGAATCTGAATTTTCATATTTTTTTAAACAAATTTGCTTCGTCCTAAAGTCTTTTTCTCTCCGGATAGCGAACAAATTTGGTCTCAGAATCTAACTTGCATCTAAACAAAACCACGTACAAGAAAAGCACATTAGCTGCTATCAAGAAAGTTAATTATTTACGTCAGAGGGAAGCTGTGAAGAATTGGTTACCGAGACCAGCCAGGGTGTGCTGTAAACTGCTGGTGAATTATTCAAGGGCTGATTTTAAGTGATTCCTGAAATAAAGACGGTGGAGACAAGGGGGGAAAAAATTCCAAAGGGCCGTTTTAATGACAAGTCAAACACTGGCTTCTCTCCATCCATCTCCTAGGCCACAGCTGCAAAGGATTCTGGGCCCTTTCTCATCAGTTAAATTCGCTTGGACACACTTCAGCAAACATCGCCCCCTGGTGATAAAGGATGTTTCACAGCAGTGTCCCATCAGTACTAACTAGGCCTCCAGGAGGATTTTCTTCTGGTAGTGTCCTTTGTGACGCTGTACAGCACCAAGTCACCAGCCTAATGCGCAGCGGCAACTCACAGCGTGCTCTAGTGCTGTGAGAGTCACTGGCGTAGAAGATTTTTCAAAGCCTTTGCTCCAGTGGTGGGAGCTGTGTCAAAGCAGCTAGCGCGCCCGTAGCGTGAGCTTCCTCACAGCAGTACCCTATCAGCTCTCATGCTGCATGACCTTCCTTGGAAGGCCAAGTCACCTGTCGTGTGAGCTGTCCCACAGCAGTGCCCTGTCCATGCCAGCAGGGACACCAGCTGCAGAAGGGTTTCCCAGAGTAGTGTCCTGTCGTGACAGATGGCAATGGACTAGGATTGTGAGCCCCCGCCTCCCTCACAGCATTCATTGACTTATTAGCACCAGGTAGGAATTAGTGTGTAATTAGCCAGCAAAACTGATGTCTGCCATGTCAGTTCTGGCTTCAGGAACTCCCTCAGTTTGTGCTTCACCAACACAATGTCTACAGCCAGTTATATGGCAGGGTCCTGTCAATACCAGCAGGGTCCGCAGCACAGGGCCCTACCTCCAAGCCAGCAGTGCTCCAGTGCAGTTCCCATTGGGACTCATATAGTGTACGTTTCCTTGGACTGGCCTCTCTGGTGTGAGTCTTGGCCCAATGGCAAGGCCTCAATCAACCACCCTTTGGTGCTATCTGGCTTCTGGAGGCTCTCCAGGTCTGTGGTGATGTGGGAGGGCCTGCCTCCGTGACTCAGTGTCGGCAACTCTCACACTTTATCATGAGTTGAACAATCGTTAGGGTTTGCCTTAAAGCCCCAGCTGCTGCAGATAGATGAATATGGGAGAAAGTTTGAAAATGTGACCCCAGCACCTCCCTAAAACTCAAAAAACCTAAGAACTTCAAATTCATTGGTTTTTAAAACTCTCCTGATTTGTGGTGGCCTGAATTCTGGTTTCTGAACACTTGGTGTTGGTAATACAGCTGTGCTGGGAATTGTCATCACCTCCCTCTCAGGTAGCTGTGCCGGGAGCCAGACCCTGGATGAGACAGGGTCAGTGGGGCACAAGATAGAAACTGAAGGAGGGGAGCAAGGGCTACAGACCTTGTCCTGGAGGATAAGTGATGCCACTCACCATGTGTTATGTGGAAGTAATTTGGGCCCAGGATCCATAGCCCAAATCCCTGGGGAATTTGCGGTGGACATGGGCCTGGCTTGAGCCTCCAACCCTGGACATACACAGATGCAGTCTGTCAGCAATGAACTCAAGGGATCACCTACACGAATAACTGGAGAGCTAAGAGCAGGCTT
The DNA here is from genome assembly GCA_007922155.1 of Mesoclemmys tuberculata. Taxonomy (NCBI): domain Eukaryota; kingdom Metazoa; phylum Chordata; order Testudines; family Chelidae; genus Mesoclemmys; species Mesoclemmys tuberculata. The sequence goes on from ML675621.1 coordinate 8,124,952, forward strand.
GCGTGGGAAGGGTCTGAACTGAATAGTGCAGCTCACAATGAGGTGCCATTCTGAGGCATGCACAGCCGCTATAACATAGTTACTTACCAGTAACTGTTGTTCTTCGAGATGTGTTGCTCATATCCATTCCACTCAGGTGTGTGCGCGCCCTCGTGCACGGCCCTTGGAGAACTTTTCCCTAGCAGCCCCCTGTAGGGGCCGGTCTCAGCGCCCCCTGGAGTGTCACCCTCATGCAGCGGTACATAGGGCGCTGCCGGCCCCTCCCCTCCTCAGTCCCTTCTTTCTGCCGACTCCGACAGCGGGGACGGAGGGTGGGTGTGGAATGGATATGAGCAAAACATCTCGAAGAACAACAGTTACTGGTAAGTAACTATGTTTTCTCCTTCGAGTGATTGCTCAGATGCATTCCACTTAGGTGATTAACGAGCCTTACCTGGAGGTGGGTAGGAGTCAACGGCGAGCTGCCCTCAGCACGGCCCTGCCGACTCGCGCGTCGTCCCTTGACTGCTGGACGACAGCGTAGTGCGCAGCAAAGGTGTGCACCGAAGACCAGGTGGCAGCCCTGCAGATGTCATCCAGGGGGACCCTTTCCAGGAAGGTCGCCGATGCAGCCTGGGCCCTCATCGAGTGCGCTGTCACCACTCCGGGAAGCTGGACGCCTGCACACTCGTAGCAGAGCCGGATGCAGGCGGTGATCCACTTGGTGATGCACTGGGCGGAGACCATCCTCTCTGCCACCGTGACAAAGAGCTGCGTGGTCTTTCGGAACGGCCTCGTCCTGTCTAGGTAGAGCGCCAGTGCCCTCCTGACGTCGAGGGTGTGTAGTCTCCTCTCGTCCTCGGACCCGTGCGGTTTGGGAAAAAACACGGGGAGGAAAATATCTTGGTTACAATGGAACCGGGAGACTACCTTAGGCAGGAACACTAGGTGAGGCCTCAGCTGTACCTTATCCCGGAAGAACACGGTATGGGGGGCTCCGAGGTCAAAGCTCTTAGCTCAGAGACCCTCCTAGCTGAGGTAATGGCCACGAGGAAGGCCACCTTCCAGGAAAGGATCAGCAAGGGACAGGTGGCCAAGGGTTCAAAGGGGGGCCCCATCAGTCTATCGAGGACCAGGTTCAGATCCCACGGAGGCACCGGGACACGGACCTGCGGGTAGAGCCTCTCGACCCCCCTGAGGAACCTCACCGACATGGGGTGGGAGAACAGGGACCACCCCCCCATCGGCTGATTGGAAAGCCGAGATGGCCGCCAGGTGCACCCTGCGGGAGGCTAACGCTAACCCCTGCAGCCTACGCTGCAGCAGGTAATCGAGGACCACCTGCACAGGGGACATACCGGGGGTTACACCCCGCGACTCCACCCAGCAGGTGAATCTCCTCCACTTGGCCCTGTAGGCGATCTGTGTGGAGGGCCTCCTGCTTCCCAGCAACACGCGCTGGACCTGCTCCGAGCAGGTTCTCTCCTCCTCCGTCAGCCAGAGAGCCTCCAGGCCGCAGGTGCAGGGAGTCCAGGCTGGGATGCAGCAGGTGACCGTGGTCCTGGGAGAGCAGGTCCAGTCTCCTCAGGAGCTCGATAGGCGGGGTAACCGACAGGTCCTGCAGCAGGCTGTACCAGTACTGCCTCGGCCACGCTGGGGAGATCAGTATCACGTCCGCTCAGTCCCTCTTGATCTTCAAGAGGGCCCTGGGCAGGAGCGGGAAGGGGGGGAACGCGTACAAGAGGGTCCCCGTCCAATCGATAAGGAACGCGTCGGAAAGGGAGCCTGGCTCGCGACCCCGGAGCGAGCAGAAACTCGGGCACTTCGTGTTCCAGGATGACGCGAACAGGTCCAGACGGGGAACACTCCACACGCGGAAAATCCAGACCGCTATTTCTGGATGCAACGACCAGTCGTGTTGGAGTAGAAACGACCTGCTGAGGCGGTCCGCCTCGTCGTTCCTGACCCCGGGGAGGTGAGAAGCGGTTAAACAGAAATTGTACCACACCGCCAAGTCCCAAAGACGAAGTGCCTCCCGGCACAGAGCCGAGGAGCGCGCTCCCCCATTTGTTGATGTAGAACATCGCTGCAGTATTGTCCGTCAGCACCTGTACCATTTTCCCCAATAAAGCGTGGCGAAACACCTTGCAAGCCAGTCTGACTGCCCTCAGTTCCTTGACATTGATGTGGAGGGCAGTCTCTCCCTGGGACCAACGCCCCTGTGTGGTCAGACCACCGGTGATGTGAGCTCCCCACCCCAAGTCTGATGTGTCCGTGATCAGAGTGACCGAGGGGGTGAGGGCCCTGAAGGGAATCCCTTCCAACACTGTCCCGGGGTCCAGCCACCAGCTCAGTGACCCAACACCGCGGGGGGCACCGTAACCACCCTGTTCAGAGCATGCCTGCTGGGCACGTATACCTTGGCCAACCAACCTTGGAGGGGCCTCAGCCTGAGGCGGGCCAGCCTCACCACATAGGTGCAGGAGGCCATGTGGCCTAACAGCTGCAGCACTGCCTGGCTGTCGTTGTGGGGCACCTCTGAAGCTGCGATATGATCGCTGCCATGGCCTCGAACCTCGAGCGTGGGAGGGAGGCTCTGGCCTGCACCGAGTCTAGGGATGCCCTTATAAACTCTATGCGCTGTACCGGGGACAGCGTCGATTTCTGCTCGTTGATGAGCTGCTCCAGAGCATGGCAAGTGGCCTGGACGAAGGAGACCGCCTCGCGCACCTGTGACTTGGTCTTGCCCCTTATCAACCAGTCGTCCAGGTAGGGAAATATCTGGACCCCCCTGCGCCTCAGGAAGGCCGCCACCACTGCCATACATTTGGTAAACACTCTGGGGGAGGAAGACAGGCCAAAGGGCAAGGCCGTAAACTGGTAGTGGGCACCAGCTACCATAAACCTTAGGTACCACCTGTGGGCGGGAAGGATGGAGACATGAAAGTACGCATCCTTCAGATCAAGGGTGGCAAACCAATCCCCTGGGTTCAATACGGGAATGATGGATGCTAGGGACACCATGCGAAACTTTTGCTTCCTTATGAACCTATTTAACCTGCGCAGGTCCAGTATAGGCCTGAGGCCTCCCTTGGCTTTGAGGATGAGGAAGTACCTCGAGTAAAAGCCCTTCCCCACCTCGAGCGGTGGAACCGCTTCTATGGCACCCTTGAGTAGGAGGGAGCAAACTTCCTGAAGGAGTAAATGCTTGTGAGAGGGGTCCCTGAAGAGGGATGGGGGCAGGGGTGAGTGGGGGGGGGCGCCACCAGCTGTAGGGCGTAACCCCAGCGCACAGTTCTGAGGAACCAGTGGTCCAACGTGATAGCCCGCCACAGGCCGAGATAGGGTCTTAGCCTGTCCTGGAAAGGCGGGGGGGAACCCAGGGAATGGAAGACGGTGCCACCCTCGGGCTCACCATCAAAAGGTATGCTTCCCTTTGGAGCCCTGAGAGGGTCCTCTTTGGGAGGAATTGGACAACGCCGTGCGGTCGCGCTGTCCAGAGCCCCTGTTCTTATCCTTGCCCCTCGCGGGGGGAAAGGCCTAGGTGGTGGCCTAGGTTGCTGCCACTGCCGCGGCTGCTGCGGCTGCTGGCGGGCTTGTAATCGGGCCGCCTGAGGGGTATAAAGACCCAAGGAGTGCAGTGTTGCCCTTGAGTCCTTCAGGGCGCGCAACTTCTCATCTGTCCTCTCGGAGAAGAGGGCGGTCCCATCAAAGGGCAAGTCCTGGATAGAGTGCTGCACTTCCTGGGACAGGTCCGTGGATTGCAGCCACACTGCACGCCACATGGCGACGGCGGAGGCCATCACCCTACTGGCCGTGTCCGCAGCGTCAGAGGCAGTCTGGAGGGCTGCACTGGCCACAGTCAATCCTTCCTCCAGGACCGTGGTGAAGTCCGCAGTCTGGTCCAGGGCAGGGACTCTACGAACCTTCACATCGAGTCCCACAAGTTCAGATTGTACCTGCCCAGGAGGGCCTGATGGTTGGCCACCCTGAACTGGAGCGCCCCCGTGGAGTAGACCTTCCTACCATAAGGGTCTAGTCTCCTACCCTCCTTGTTTTTAGGGGAGGCGCTCTGAGTCCCCTGCCTGTCCTTCTGGTTGGCAGCGTCCACAACCAGAGTACGTGGGGCAGGGTGTGTATACAAGTATTCGTGCCCCTCGGCTGGCACGTAATACTTCTTCTCAGTGCCCTTAGACATGGGGGCGACCGAGGAAGGGGTCTGCCAAACGGCCTTAGCCTGGCGCAGGACCCTCTTGTGGACGGGGAGGGCTACCCTGGACGGTCCTTGAGTCCCCACACGCCTGAAGAGGGGGTCCACCTCTTCTTCCAGAACCTTGACCTCCAGGCCGAGGTTCGAGGCCACCTGCTTCAGGAGCTCCTGGTGAGCCCTGAAGTCAATAAGAGGGGCCCCCTGGTCCCTGACGGCCGCCTCGTCCGGCGATGAAGAATAGGACGGGTGGCGGGGTCCAGTAGAGGGGCCCTCCCCTGGGTCCTCCTCCTCCTCTTCTGAGGAGTGGTCACCCTCCTGCACCAAAGGTGCCTGTTGGGGAGGTAATTGGGTGACCGAGGCAGGGGCCGACGTAGTTCCCTGCCCCATCTGAGCTGCCCACGGACCCCACATTGGCCACCGCTAGGGGCCCTGGGGCCAGCTCAGAGGTGGCACCGGTGCCGAGGGCAACGCCAGTGCCACTGTAAGTGTCGGTGCCGGTGCCGGCTGCGGTGCCGACAGTAGTACCTGCTCCTGGCGTCGGGTCCGGGATCCTGAGCCAGGAGATCGGTGCCGGCGATGACGCCGGGAAGAGACGCTCCGGGACCCGCCACGCGACCATCCCGAGGAGCGTCGTCGTCTGTGGTGCTGACGGGGCGACGCTGATGATGACGAAGACCGGTACCGGAAGAGGGACGACTTGCGATGCCTCTTCCTTGGAGCTGGGGAGCAGTTCCGAGAGTGCCATCTTGGTGCCAGGCTGGAACTCGAGGTCGAAGAGCGGTGCCTTGACCTGGAACGGTGCCGCGATGCCTCATCCGATGAGGAAGGAGGAGAGGAGCCTCCAAGCTCGACTCTCCGGCGTCGGGTGGTGGGCGGCCGATCCTCTGGTGCTGGAGCCGCCCACCCTTCGGGGACACCCAGCGCGGGTTTGCCCCGGGACACAGGCCCTGACTCTCTCAGCCGAGAGAAGGCTGGAGGCGTGGGCAAGGCCAACAAGGCTCGAGCCGCCTCGAATGCCTCCGGCGTGGAAGGGTCCTGTACAGGGGGTCCCCCACTCCCTGGAATCAGGGGAACCTCCCTGGTTGGTGCCGGTGCCGGTGCGGGAGCTGGAGCAGGCGGCACATCGGAGAGCCTAAGCACCTCCGGGCTCGACCCTGGCCGCTCCTGCGGTGCGGGAGAGCGCTGTAAGCGCGGACGGCGTTTCTTCCTCCTCGGCACCGGGCCCTCCAGTGCCGGCGGTGCACTCTGCACCGAGGACACACTCGGTGCCGAGGGAGTCCGCGACGGCTCGGACACCGGATGCAACATGGACTCCATCAAAATCGCTGTCAGCCTCACGTCTCTTTCTCTTTGAGTCCGAGGCTTGAAGGACTTACAAATACGGCACCGGTCCTTACGGTGCTGTTCCCCCAAGCACCTCAAGCAACGGTCATGGGGGTCGCTGACGGGAAAAACCTTCCCGCAGCCAGCACAGGGTTTAAACCCCGGCGAGCCCGGCATAGCCTAGAGCCCGAAGGCTCTCCTACTTCTAACTAAAAACCTTAACTAACTATAAAACTAACTAAGTTCAGGGCGAACTGCTATCTAACTACTCACTTTTGCAAGGAAGAAACCTGCAAGGAGTAAGGGTTGTTCCGAACTGGCCGTCACGGGCGGAAAGAAGGAACTGAGGAGGGGAGGGGCCGGCAGCGCCCTATGTACCGCCGCATGAGGGCGGCACTCCAGGGGGCACTGGAGCTGGCCCCTACAGGGGGCTGCTAGGGAAGAGTTCTCCGACGGCCGGGCACGAGGGCGCGCACACACCTAAGTGGAATGCATATGAGCAATCACTAGAAGGAGAACATATCCTACCCTCCCAGAGGAGGAACAAACTCTCTGCCCTGGCCAGTGGAGGAACCCTGCCTCATCTCTTAGCTTGTTTACAGAAAAAGCACCACACAGGTGGAAAACGGATGTTATCGCAGCATTTAGTTCACCAAAGCCAGACCCTTTCACCTTAAGGCACAAAGAAAGACGTAAAACACATCCAAAGCTACCCCCAGGTGACCAAAGTGGCTGCAATTGTCACCCCTCTCCGAGAACATTGGGATTGAGGTGTTTTCGGACTCAGTGAGCTCCAAATAAAAAATCATTGTGGGGAGGAGCAGTGCAGGTGTTCCCGAGCCATTTGCACCTTTTAAGAAGGGCAACCACAGGGCAGAAGCCACAGACTCCTGGGAGCAATTAACTTGGTGGGTGAAAGAGAAGACATGCGGTAACACACACACGTGAACACACACTGCTCACTAAAGACACAAGAGCACACAGCCAGGATGGAGGGCCAGTCACACTGTGGGAAATACGGGCACATGCTTTCTGTTTACAGTGCTTCTGTGGTCCCCTGTAGAAGAGTGGGTTCAGCACTGTGGTCCCCAGCACAAGAGTGGCCTCATGGTGAGGTATAGCAGGCTCTCCTCATCTAGCATTCCCTGCCGACAGCTGTCCAGGCAGCCCTGCTGTGGTCTGACTCATCTTGTGTCTCAGCAATCCAGCCAGGTCACTTTGAAGTCTCACCCCTTCTGGGATATCAGTGTCTCACACAACTCTATCTACATAACACCTGCTGCCCATCCTGGGCTCCCCTCCAGTCCCATTTTGCTCTCAGAGCAGCAGGTTCCCCCAACAGAACACAGAAAACCCCAAACAAACCAACCCCAGCAACCTCTGCCCATCCACATCTGACCTTTTGATTCTCCCTAGCTTCCTGTTCCTGTTGTGGGACACTGACCCTCTGGGCTACTCCCCTGGAGCCTGGCCCCTTTCCCAGGGCCTACCATTAGGGCTAGCTTCCCTGGGCTTCTTTTCTCAGAGTAAAGGATGCTCACCCTCTGGGCCTCTGTCCTGGACCCCTCTCCTAGACTTTCCCTGTATGTAGCCTTCACTTCCTTCCTTCAAGGAGAAGATCCACCTCTCCCCCAGATCTGTCTTATAAAAAATCAAGCCTGACATGATTGAAAAAGTGATGAGAAAATGAATAAGGAAGTGTTATTTTCCCCTTCACAACACAAGAACCAGGAGTCACACAATTAAATTAAGAGGCAACGGGTTTAAAACAAACAAAAGGAAATACTTCTTCAAACAACTCACAGTCAACCTGTGGAACTCATTGCTAGGGGATATTGTGAAAGCCAAAAGTATAAATGGGTTAAAAAAAACTAGATATGCTCATGGAAGACAGGTCCATCAATGGCTGTTAGCCAGGATGGGCAGGGATGCATCCCCATGCTTTGAATGTCCCTAGCCTCTGGCTGCCAGAAGTTTGGAGTGGACAACAGGGTATGGATCACTCAGTGATTGCCTGTTCTATTCATTGACATTGAAGCATCTGACTTTGGCCATTGTCACAAGATAGGATACTGGGCGAGATGGACCATTGGTCTGACCCAATATGGCTGTTCTTATCATGAGGGTCTTATTTGGTTGCACAGGACACACTCACAGCAGGCAGCAGTCCTACAAATGCCATGTGTTGTTGCAGGAGGAGAGAAAGAGTCTGAATTACTTCGGACCTTCCAAATGCAACCAAGATCACAAAGAAAAATAGGGGGAAATGTTTTATTGACTCTGTTCAGAGAGGGGAAGATGCAGAGATGAGCCAACACAAGACTGTTTTGCCTCTGCTCACAAACGAATGCAGTGGCAAGCCTAATGGGAGTTTAGATTAAAAGATTTTAAAAAAATAATCACCACCTCCACAAACAGACCTTTTATAAGGTCAACGAACAGATGCACGGTAGCAAAAAAATCACTAATGTTTTGTTGTCCTTGCTCAGGGAGGCCTTTTCAAGTCTATACTGCTGAATTCAAGTCCCCTCTTCTAATTCCCTGCTTTAACCCAACAGTCATGCTTCCAGCAGAGGAAGATTGGGTAATAATCCTTTGGGAACCCATCACAGCTGCCTTTCATGCGCAGAGTTTTCCAAAGAGTTTGGCACTCACGATCAGGGCCAGATTTTCCAAAGAACTAAGCACACTGGGGGTACTGCGGTCCTGAAAATTTGGGCCCAAGTAGGTGAAGGGATTTCAGTGGGGTATTTCAGAGCCTTCCTAGCCTTTCCTTCTCCCCACCCCATGAGCCCAAGATGGGAAGAGTCTCGTGAGTGTCAAAGCATGAAAGGGGCAAGAGCACGGTAGATGAGACACAATGCAAACCTCACATTGAATCAGTGGCATACCGTGGGTCTCTGGCACCCGAGGGCCATACTACATTGGCCCCTCTCCTGTCAGCAGCAGCACCCTGTGGGGGGAGGTCTGCAGGCCCATGTCATGCTGTCCCCCACTCTGCCCCCCCCAGCGGCGTGGCAGCAGTATGGCAGCAGTGCCCCATGTAGGGAAGGTGGTAGTGTCTGCGGATCCTTTTTCTGCTCTCCCCCCACTTGGGGGGAACAGGGAGGCATGATGGGATCTGGTCCCCATGGCTCCCTCCTTGCACCCAGCGCAGGGACAGAGGGGCTGGGAGTACACCCTTGCTGCCTGCGACAGGGGGCGGCTCCTCTGAGTGTCTAGGGGTATGGGCCCCCCAGCTCCCCTCAGTATGCTACTGCATTGAATATATTGCTTTGCTCAGAGTTTTGTAATTCATTGTAAGTGTATTGTGGCTGGAGAGGACAGAGGATGCAGTGGTATGGGCTTCATACTGTGTAATGGGCAATAGCCTCTGATGGTTAGGGGTGACAAGGGCATTCTCTGAAGGATCCTTTTGCTGCGGGTAATCAGCACGTGTTAATGTGTAATAATGATAGTGGTACATGGATGGGGGAGGATAAGGGTGGGACTAATGGGTCAGCCAGAAATGTGTACATAGGCTATTGAAGAGCCAATGGCTCAGGAAGAGATCTGATGTGCTAGTCTAGGACAATGATTCAATGATTCAGAATTCAATCTGCCGCCCAAAACGTTCACACCCAACCTAGGCACTTAGATCCATATTTAGGCATCCAAGTAAGTGGTCTGATTTTCAGAGGTGCAGAGCACCTGCAGCAAATACTAACTTCAAGAGCCTTCTCGGGCTCTTGTAATTTTGCCACTTGAACCAGGTTTCAGGAGCCTGACCACAGGCACTTCAGTTGTAGAATTTTGGCCAGAGTTCAATTTTGGAAGCAGACCTAACATGACGACCTCTAACTTTGAGTCACGCTATAACTTAGCACTTATCTAGTGCTTCCCATTTTGCCAAACACACTAATTGACCCTCACTACATTGCTGTGTGGTCTGTGACCTTTCCCGTTTTACAGACGGGGAGCAAACGAGAAGCAGTGAGACCAAGTAACTCACCCCCGGTTGCACAGCATGTCAGCAGCAGAGTGATGCAACGCGATGCAATTTCATCTCTTCACAATCCCAGCCAAGGTCACTGAGCTTTTCTCCAACCGCTTAATGAAGGCACATGAGTAAGTGATCATGCTCCCAAAAGAGATGCACTGCCCAGACTTCAGCCGTAGGTCAGCACTGGGGAGGCAGTGTGGCCTACGGGATATGACAGTAAACTAAGGGGATGTCTACACTGCAATCCCAGAGAGCAACTGCAGTTCGAGCAGTCACATCTGAGCTAGCTTTGATCTAGCTGTCATTGGGAGTGGGGCAGGGAAACGGCGGTAGCACAGGCGTTGGTGTGGGCTAGCTGCCCAAATAATTATCCGGGGTCCAGTGCTGCCTTGCATAGCCCACACTGAAGCCCGTGCTGCTGCAAACTTCACTGCTCAGCACCTGACCTAACTAGATTACAGTTAGCTCAGGGATGTCGATACAAAGGAGACATACCCTCGGAGCCAGAAGACCTGGGCTCTGTTCCCAGCTCTGATATCGACTTGTTATATGACACTGGACAATCTCTATTCACTCCTCTATGATTTGGTTTCCCTATCTGAAAAACAGGGATAATAATTCTTGCCCAGCTTTGCAAACCACTCGATAAGGGCTATATAAGCAGACACCCTGCGCAATCCCAGTAAAGGCAATGGTACTAACCCATTGCTGACTCTGGGTGTCTATCTTTTTGTAACCAAGAAGGAAGAAAGAGGTTTAGAGCCATTCTCAAATGTGCTGGGGAAATGCACTGTATTCCTTCCTAGCTATTCCGCACGACTCCACCATTCATCAGCCTGTCATGACCCAGAGAGAACGGTTTCAGCCATTTAGTTCTGCAACAACCCAGAGAAAAATTAAGCAAATCTAGCATCAGTCCCTCCCTCATGATTGGGGCAGGCCACTACATACACAGCTGCATCCAGCTGCATTTTGATAGGCACTACACTGCTCTTCTGACTCAGAGGGCAGAGCTACCAGAAGCCAAGCTAGAGGTCCTGCGATTCCAGACCAGTCTAGCTGGGATGTCAGCCTGGATGCCATCTTCAGTTTCTTCTCCTGCCCATTCTTCCACACTGCCCTTCCCCCTCCCAGTTCACCCCGCTAGCACTCTCTTCTCACTCAAGTCCCTCTTCAAAACCCATTTCTTCCAGGAGTTCCAAAGGGATGGAGTTTAATCATTAAAGAGCAAAGACACAAAGGGTTGTTCTTCTCATTGCAGTAGCAATAAAAGCCCCTGACTGAAATCAGGGCTGCGTTGTCATAGGTGCTGGACACATAGTAAGAGACAGTCCTTGAAACAGACAAGACAGGCCATGGGTGAGACAAATGAAGCATTATCATCTCGGTTTGACAGAGAGGGACTGAGGGACAGGGAAATTAAGTGACTTGCCCAAAGTCACACAGGGCTGTCTGGGGCAGGGCTGGGAACTGAACGTCATGGTGGATTTTCCATCTCTTGAAGTATGTCAATCCAGACTTGGTGACTTTCTAAAAGAGAGACTCTAGCTCAATGAGAAGTTATCAGTTTGATGGGGAGCTTACATGGTGTTGTTCTCTGGCCCTGAATTACACAGGTGGTCAGACTTGATAGACAGATGATCATCAGGGTCCCTTCTGGCCTTAAAAACCTATGATCTCCTGAATTCCCATCCAGTGCCTTATCCACAAAACCATTGTTCCTCCCTAAAATCACTAAATCCTCCCCTTCTCTGCATTTCCAGTGCAGCCTGCCTTCTCAAGCTATCTTCCCAACTGTAAATTCTTCAGCGTAGAGAAGCTGGCCTTATATTTTTGTGAACAGCACTGAGCACTTTGTGAGCACTAAAGCAAATAATCATTATTTCTCACCCCCTTTCTCCATTGGGCCTATGACAGTAGCATCTAGGTGCCTTAATAGAAAATAAGAGAATCCTCTGATATCCTATATGGGTTAACTATTCCCTGATCTCAGGGGGAGATTATCAGCTATTAATGACGATCAAAACCCTAATAGGAGAGGAACATAAAAAGGAATCAGAATAAATACAGGCAAGCGTAAGTGTCAACTTGGCAAAATATGCAGATCCTGAGCTGCTGTGGGCTGCTACAGCTTCAACTGCTCGGCCGCTTAAAATTCTGCTAAGGTACCACTGCTCTGTTTCAGGGCCTTTTTGAAGTGTCTCTGCTTTGTTTCCTCTCGCTCACTCCCCTTTGATGCAGCTATCCCAGAGAAGGCCACGGCTGCCACAGTTCGCAACTGGTACACAGCTTCCTTTCCCAGTTAATCAGGAGCATTCCTTGGGGCTGGGATGGGTGTAGCTAAGCAAAGCCAATCCCCGCTGCAGAACAATACTCCGCACAACTCCCCTCTCCTTGTATGAACTCAAATTCCCAAGAGCAGGAGGCAGTCATTGCATGCGCACTTCCCATGCAGTGTCCAAGCCCCTCAACAATACTCTCCCCTTCACCCTGTTCACCTGCTGCCATCAGTCCATTTACTCCATCTCTGCTCAGTGAAGCCATTCTCTTTTCCTCGAATGCATCCAAGGAGGCTGATTAAAGGAGGCCACTCTGTTTTTACTTCCGTCACCACGGAAATGCTAGTGAGCTTGCCACTGGGAAGGATCCCAAAGCACCTGAGAGACCACACAGCCCAGAGAGCACTTTGCCAAGGTAAGGGGATGTTGGTCCCACACTGAAACTTGGGGGGGAGGGTTTGCCTTCTCCCAGTGCCAAAACAAAGGAGAAGGGCTGAAGAGAAATCAGGATCCTGGCACTGACAGTCCCCAGGCCAATGGAGAGGCCAATGCTCCATGTCAATTCGACTGACAGGGCAGGCAGTCCAATGAGGGCATCTGGAGCGCTGTGTCAGCGGGCAGAGCTAAAGGGAGAGCAGCAGCCCCCGCTGGGCTGGAGGCAGAGAATTAGGAGCCAGGGGAGGCAGAGCTGGAGGTGGGACAGCGCAGCCCAACTGCACCGACAGTGGGCCAGGGCTGAGCTTCTGCAGGGCCAGAGCCGGGACGGCAGACGCCAGCCATGCCACAAGTAACCCCGAGGCCAAGCGCGGCGAGTGCCTGGGCAGAGTCGGGGAGGACACGGGCAGCGAGGGCCAGGCACAGGGAAATGGCCCCAGACAGGAGGCCTTGCAGGCCAGGCGGAGAGGTGGGCTGATACTGGGGAGAAAGTTCTGCCTCGTGGAGCCTGAGGGCACATGGCCATCACGAGAGCAGGTGTCTGACTCCGTATCGCTGCAGCGCTGGGCAGGAGGCCTGGGGCATGTGGAGAACAGACTGTGAACTTGTCTCGTGTCCCAAAGATGCCTGCTTGTGGTGTCCCCATGCCCAAAGGGCAGGGCCCCTGGTTCCTTTAACCTTTTCCATTTTTTCCTTATCTTCTTACAGTTGCTGTTTAATAAATTGTATTTGGTTCGAACTGAACGTAGTGATCAGTGGGCCAGGGAAGCAGCCAGCGTGGAGAGAGTAACGTGGAGCAGGGACACCCTAGCTCCTTTCCTAAGTGACCACAAGAAGACTGGGGTGAAGCCTGCCAGGACTCCTGGGCGCAGCCTTGTCGAGGTTACGAGGACTCTGCCACATGGGAGAGTGGAAAGGGAGTCCTCAGGGTCAGGCAGGCCTCTGGATAAAGGTAGCGGGCATGAGGACTCAGATCCTTTTGCTAGACAGCTCCACCGGAGTAGTATTGTTGTCAGAAAAGTTCCCCACGATAGTGGGACCATTCCCCCGCTTACATCTAGCGCCTGGAGTGGAGCGCTGAGCCAGCCATGCCAGACTTCACCCGTGACTCCCCCTGCCACAGGGTCCCTCTGCACCTCCAGCTTAAAACTACAGTTGGGCCCCACCTCTTCTGTATGAAACAACTAAGTCTCAGCCTAGCTGCTTGTGGGCCAACATCCAGCCCACAAAAGACGGGATCCCAGCTGACCATGCCTGGCCCCCATTGCCATCTCAGCAGAGAGAGCAGAGGCTAGCTCGGCACGGAGACTGGCTGCATCTCTCACTCGCCCCAGAGCAGGGACCTCCAGAGCAGGTACTGATGGGGCAGCCTGGAGGAAGCGCAGACTGCTGCCTTCAGCCTCTGGACCAGTCAGGCTGGTGTGTTTGCAGCAGTCACCTAGTGGAGCAGGGGAACGAGTCCTTCTTTGCATGCAAGTTGTTACAGGTTCAAATAGTGGCTGGTGCTACTGTGGTTGAGCCCTCTGTCCTGCAAACAGCCTTGCACATGATGCCAGCAGGGTTTTGCTATGCCTGCTTTCGCTTATGCTTCTCACCCACCACGTTAAACATGCCAGATGAAGCCACAGGAACTCCATTCTATTCCCTCTCCCGCCCCACCTGTATGGAGTTGGGATCCATCCCCACAGAGGGCCTAACAGCGAGAACGTCTCCGATACCAAATGGCGCAGAGGTGTTATCGGAAAGAATGGCCAAAGAGGTTTAATTCTTGGGAAGTCAATTCACTTGCAGTATGACTGGATTAGTAACAGGATGCGCTTTAATCGTGTTTATCCTTTTAAGCTCCTATTTTCTGAGCACCCTGAGTCCTTCTCTCATGTGCTGTGACAGTCTTCCCTACAGCAGCTCCTGCTGGAAGAGGCTGAAGAGCCTATGAGCTCTCTTGGCTTTCCCACATCATGCCCTCCAGTGCGTCCTGCTGCATGGGATGGGTCCTGCAATTGCCATGAGCCCCTCCACACCTACTGTGCCTATACCATTGCCTCCTGCTGTCACTCTAGTAGCTGACAGCTCCACTGCATCGATCCTTCCCTGTTTATAGCCAGTACGTAGGTATGCATAACAGACCAGATTGTCAGACACCAGCCTCCATCTATATGGACACAAATAACTGATGTTACCATTCCTTGTGCCTCTATTTTAAGCTGCCTAAGTCCCCGAGTACTGTTCAAATTCATACCCTGCTTAGTGATGTCTGAGCACATAGGGTGAAATGTCTCCGTGAGTTAAACAGCTTGTACTAATAACCATGGGTGCAGAATTGCCCCCTGCATTATTCGCCCCTGACATTTTACACACACAACAATACAGGCTGGAAGCCTGGTCCCCCGTGTGACATCGCCTTATCCCTCATATGTACCCACTGCATCTGCAGCCGGCTCCCGTACCCATACTCAGAGAAAAAGAGTCACACATTCTCCTGCTGCACCATTCTGCACTAGCTTCCTGCCCCTTTCCTTTCCCTGCCTCACTGCTAAGGCTACTCCTCTGGGGCCTGCAATCCTTTGCTGCGCCCACTGCATGGTTGCTGCTCTTGGAAGAAATTCACTGTGCCCTATGCCCTGCGGTTTCCCTGCATGGCTCTGCTGCATCCCAGCCAGGGGTACTGCAGTTCTTGCGGGAGAGAACCACACCACTGGTTCTATAGAGCTCAGTCCGGTTCCTCTTCCTGCTCCATTCCTCTCAGCGTAGCCAGCCCCCTGCCCCATCCCCACAGGCACACAAAGGAACTGTGGCAACTACCAGGGACCCAACTTGCTGTTTATGCAGCTTACCCCTTGCTTCCTCGGCAGCCAGAGATCAGCTGAGAGGCCTGTGAGTTAATTAAAAAGACATCTTTGCTTATAAAAGGAGGTAGAAAACATTATGCATAAGAACCCGGGAAAGTCTGGGCCTGGGAAAAGGTATTTTATCTCATTAAAATTCATCCGAGGCTTGTCCTCATTCCATTTTAATACTCGGCACGCTGAGAGTGACGGCCGGCAGCCAACTCGCCAGCCCTGCCAAGTGGTGCGGTCCACTGGGTGTATGTAGCAGGCTTTGAGCCCGGCCAATGCTTGCTGCACCCACACACATGCTCAGCCAGCTTTATGCTTGCAAGGAGGGGGAGAGGCTGCCCAGAGGGACTCTGAAGTGAGCCCTGCATCCCAGCTGCTCAGTCAGGCCCTGAGGCTGGGGAGGAGTGACAGCACGAGGCGGTGCAGTGCACAGCAGCCTTGAGCTGGTGGGCAGGTCACATACACACTGCATCCCACGCTCCTTCCAAGCGAATGCTATTGGCCACATATGATACAGTGACTGCATGCACTTACCGTCCTCCTGGGGAGATGGCCTTTGCTTTTCCTGGGGAGGGTAGATGAGCATTGTTATCTCTGTTCCACAGATGTGAAAACTAAGACATCAAGAGGCTAAATGACTTGCCCGAGGCCTGGCAGAACCAGATAGAGCATCCAGAACTCCTACAGAGCAGTGCGGTGCTGTAATCACAAAGCCACCCTCCCTATCTGCTCTGATCTAACCACTTATACTGTGTTCTGAGCACGCAGGAATCAATGAGATCACAGGGCAAAAAAGCACAAGTAGGAGGGTGCTGTCTGCCTGGTGCCTCCCACCCAGCACATTGTGCCTGTCTAGCAGGTGAGTACCGGGGGGGGGGCAACATGGCCCTCGCCCCTTGCCCTGCCCTCTGGGGTGACTAGCGTCTCTGAGGGCTGGTCTCCTCGTAACTATCCGCGTGAGGGTGAAGCAGAAGGAATCTTTGTCCCCCTCCAGAGGCATGCACTCAGGTCAAGGACAATCTGACCCAGAGTGTTCAGGTGCCAATAGAAGATAATACAGTTAGGCTATTTTTAAAGGGTAGCCTCCAATCAGAGGATAAGATCAATGCCACGTATCTTGTGCAACCCACCCCATTGCTTCACTAGCCCCTGAATCCTTTCATTCTTCCAGGCAGGTCACAATTAGCTCTGTGCCCAGACGGCAGGCCCCGCTGCCATCCCATGGCCCCGGTTACAAGTGGCCTGTTGAGAACTCTCTCCAGCTGTCTCTGGACAGACTTCCCATCCCTGGCCAGGGGCCCTGAAATAACCAGCCACATCCGTGGGCACTGGCAGGTTGACACCTGCCCCCTCATCTCCTGAGCCTGCTTCTGATGCCTCACTTGTGTTCGGATGCAGAGCGCTCTCCAGCAGCCACTGCTGCGCCGCCTGTGCTGATTGGGGAGCAGCCAGCGCCTCTCCAGCTCTCAGCCACGTCTCCCTGCTGATTGCAATCAACACCTCATTCACAAGCTTCTGTTTATCAATTTTCCGGGAGATATAATACTAATGAGCTGGCGCTACAATCAAGGGACGGAGGGAGCAAACAGAACTTGGGAATGTGGGGGAAGAAAGGGGCACATTGCAACCGGGGTGGGGAAGAGAGAGCACTGCTCCAGCAGGGCCAGGGCATGCCCCTTGACCCAACTGGGGCAGGGAATGGGAGAGGAGTGCCACCCTCCCCCGCAAGGCCACAGAGCCTCTATCTCCCCCCATACATCGGCATTAAACGTCAATGGGTCAGAACCAATTCGCAGCACAGCTGAAGAGCCCCACAATGCATTCAAGGGCTGGCACAATGACTTGGGAAACGAGAACTCGCCCGGACAGCTCTAATCACCTGGAATGTGGCCTTTGTGACAGATCTGGCAATTCCCTGCTATAGCTTTCGGGGAACGTACTGTATTAACTGTAGGCATCATCATGGGCCAGGGAGAGAGGGGGAGGGTGACTACAGCTCCACCAGGTGAGAACAGTGGGGCTGATTTGGCAAATTCATTAGCACTCCCTGAAGGCATTACAACCTGTCTTCTGGGCGGGGTGGCATATGTTGGTTCAAACCAGATTCTCCAGAGGCTGCAGAGGGGGATACAGGGGCAGTTGCCCTAGAGAATGACAACATCATCATGCAGGAGGGGCTAGCAGATCAGAGCTGGGTTCCCAGCCCGCCAGGAAATGCCTCCGGAGCAGACCCGGCAGCATGAGCAGACACATTTTGCCTCCTAGCCACGCCAGCGTGACTTCCCAGAACAGTAATCAGCCCAGCTACTCGCCGCGTGTCACTAGATGTGTGTGGATCCCTACCAGGGAATTCTGAGCAACCATTTAATAAAGCAGAGAGGAGCCAACTCGGCTTGGAGAGGCTGCCCAAATCCCCGAGTCTGCACCAGCTGTGTCCACCAGTCCCCTGCCACTGTCCTGCACCTCACTGAGCCAGCAGATTCGGGCAGCTGCCCAATGCAAACCTTCATTCAGCCAGCAAAGCATTGTGGGGAAAAGCTGTGCAAAGCCAGCACCAGCACAGGGCAGGAGGGCTACTCCTTTGGCTCACACTTGAAGACTTTGGTGACTCTTCTGGCACATAGACACAAGCCACCTGGCTCCGTCTGTCAGATGGTGGCACACAGCACAATGTGCTTCTCTCTTCTAGCGTCCGTTAACATCTGCACAACCATATTGCTCTCCCTGCCCAAGTGAGTCAGCTGCAGACCTAGTGCACTCCCGCTGAAATACAGCAATGTCCTGTACGGGACAGCACGGCATATTTACAGCTCCTAGGCC
>ML675621.1:8142826-8267027 GCA_007922155.1 Mesoclemmys tuberculata
GGGACAGCACGGCATATTTACAGCTCCTACACTACATGCACCCCAGCTCTCCCACGAGGATGCCACTCTCTGCTGTGGGTTCCAGAAGTGTCTGATCAGGGCTCAGTGCATCTGAAAGGGAACTCCCAGGGGCCAGTGGGTAAGCATACAGGCAAACAGGTAGAAATCTCAGTTGCCTAGCCAGAAACATGCTGGATGAACTAAACTCCTCAGGGAATGGCCATAAGTAAGAAATCGAGGCGAGACAGCAGGGCTTGTGCAGGAGGAATGCAGAGATTAGCAAAACAAAGACAATCCCTCCAAGAATCAGAGAAACAGTGGCTGTGTCAGGCTCCCACCCTGAATGACTGCAGTTATGGCACTGCAGAGCTGGGCATCACTGATTTCCAGCTGGACCCCAGCAGCAATAGTTGCTCTGGTCCTTATTTACTCAACTGGCACCAAGGGAGGGCACTGCATAGAAAAGCCCCATTGGACAGCATTGCTACTGACGGGATTTATGTGCAGCCACTAGGGCCCAGGGCCATGAGCTATGCAGGCTGCAGTATTTTTCCTTCCTCTCTAAAGCGTTCATCACCACAGGGGCCATACATGTACTCAGCTCTAGCACACCTCCTTGTGCCTAGATGCAGCACTATAGGAACTTCACCTGTCACTCTCCCACCCCAGTGGCACTTCCTTGGCCCTGCAATGACCAGTCCCAGCCCTCCCTGGCCTTTACCCTCCAACCAGCCAACTACCCTTCTGGGATGACTCACGGGTTAACCTAAAGTTCCCAATGTCCAGACCTGTGGTTTTTCTACTCCCTCCCCCAAGCTTGACTGAAATCCCTGCTTCTCGGCCCCGCATAAATTCTCTTGAACTGCCTCTTCCCCAGCAGGATTCCTCTGCTACTTCCCTGCAGTAATGACTGCCACAATTTACCTCTAAGGATCTACCTCCTCTCTGTAAGTCCTAACACACTTCCCACCAATATCTGCCCGGCTCACTGTTGCATACTTCAACCCAATTTCCACCAAATCTCCCTCAATTTGCTGCCATCCCAGCTGTATTTAAGTAGTGCCCATCCTGCTTCACCACCACAGCTGGGGGCAGTCTTTCTAAGTAAGCTCCATTACACCCAACTGGGCTCACTAATTAGCCTTAGGGGATCTACACTGCATGGTAAATCCAGGTCTGTGGGCCCAAGCTTGTGGACTTGGTATTTTCGGGCCTGTGCTCGAGCATCCACATTGACCTGCAAACCTGGATTTATAATTGCTGGACCTAGGTTTCACAGCCATGCTAATGTGCTCCTACTGCACTACGCAGACCTTCTGACTCGGGTCTGCAGCTTGGGCTGCATCCACACTGCAAAAAAGGCAAGGCTTGGACCTGAGTCAGAGTGGGACTCCAGCTCTAACCCACCCCCCTAGCAGGGTCCTAGGAGCTTATTCAGCGTCAGTCCCCTGTAAGGCAGGAGGGATTTCAAGGTCCTGCCAATGTAAATAATATGAGAGTCAGGACTGGAAACCAGGACGCCTGACTCACCCACTAGATCCCAGTGCTCTCCAAGAAGGGGACTAGTGCCAACTAATCTGACCTATGATTTTGGATGCCCAGCCTGACTTTCAGAGGGGCTGAACCCCCACTGCTCCAGTTGAGATCAAGGGGAGTTGTGGGTGCTCAGTCTCTATGAAAGTCAGAGCCTCAGAGTCTCTAGCTGGGCACCTGAACAGGCCACTTTTGAAAATCTGGACCTTGTACTCTCTGTATCTCGGTTTGCCCCATCTGTGCAATGGGTTTAATGCTGCTCACTTTCCTCTCTCCAAGCCGTGTCCTCCCCATAGCCAGGCTGACCCCCAGGGCTGCTGCACTCCATTTGCTGGCAGTCTCATTGGCTGAGTGGGGGAGCTGCAGGGTAAGATATTCCCTCTAGCGACTATCTCCATCTTGACCAGCACACTAGAGGCTGACCCCCGGATCTCCAGAGCTGGGAGCATGAGCCAAAGAGCCAGGCTTTCAAGCTGAAAGCCATAAAAGCCCCTCGTCCTCAGTGGAGCAGCCACAGTGCTTGATGTGTAACACAGTGACCAATGGGTTCCGCTCCCACAACAGACAGGAGGACCATCCAGGTGGCAGACCAGGGGCACAGTGTGTGAGAAGCCACTGGGCCAGCATTGGAGGAAGGAAACTAGACCGAGGGAAAGGGTGACCAGCATTGCTGCACCAGCCAGCAGGAAGCCACTGCTAAGGGGCAGTTCCCAGACGATCAGATATTGCCCAGACTCCATTGCAGAAGCTAATGGACGCGCTTGATGAGCAGATGGCCAGCTCCTCTCCCCGGACTCTGGGGCCTCAGCCAATGTGGTATGGGCAGTATAGGATCACCACCTTGCAGCCAAGAAACTCCCAAAGTAAATGCTCCCCAGCAAGTTAGCTTTGCAGTGTTCCCCATGTCTCTCAAACCGGTGAGAAGAGACAGGGCGAGCCAGTGGTTAGCACACTAGGCTGAGTCAGCAGACCTGGGGACTAGTCCCGGCTCTGCTACTGACCTGTTGACTTCAGCTCTTTGTGACTCTGTTTCCCCTCACTCCATGTATCTGTCTTGTCTGTTTAGCTGGTAAACATATCAGAGCAGGGACTGGTTGTTCCAATGTGTATGTACCGTGCCTAGATAACGGGGCTACAGATGCTTCTATAGTACAAACTGTAATAAATGAAGTGGGAGTGAAGGAAAGTTATATAAATGATAGATTTTGATGAACAATACCTCGTTGTGTTCCTTCTAAATGGGGGTCCTTTTGTTCCTGGCTGAGAGAGTGAGTTAAATGCAGCGGCCTCGTCTCCCCCAGTCACTCCTGGATAAATCTCTTTTATGATCCCTCCTACACATCTCCTCTTGAAAATGCATACCTCTTGCCCTCTAAATCTCTTCCTCTATGGGGCCTCCTTCTTCATCCCCTCCATTCTCAGAGTAGATACTGTAGCACCTTGCACCACAAATTGCTTCTCAAGCTGTGGCCTATAGATGGATGTGCTGCGTCCCAAGTGAAATGCAGCCACTTTATCTCTTAGGTGGGCAGATGGCAGGTACATGGGATGGTGCGTGACAACAGGGAGACCATAACACTGTGGCCAAGGACAGTGGAGTAAACCCCTACCCCGGTCTCTCTGGCATCTGCCTGCTTTGGGTCTGATCTACCTGGTCTCCTGAGCTTCATTTCACTGTAACTCTGCATTAGAATGGACATTAGAAAACCACCGATCAGAGAATCGCCCAGGCCCCCGCACAGAGCAGAGAGCAGGGCCGTTGTGTGTCCCCGAGTCCCCACAGCCACTGCTCAGAGAGCAGGCCTGGGAACGTGCCATTTACCAACCCATCTTCTGAGCACCATGGCATCAGGGCACGATGCTGGGCACCGGCTACCCCCTCTGAGAATGGCCCTCAGCACTGAGGGAGGGGAAAGGTACTGAAGGCACAAAGGCCAGCCTGTGCCTGAACAGCCCTTGTGTGCAGAAGTCTGGGTGGGGGAGATTGGGGTGGGGGGGTGTTTGCAGCTGTTTGCCTCCCAGAGCAGAAGGGCACTGAACAGTGTCAGAGGGGCCCAACCTTGCTTGATGGCGGTGCTCTCTGTCTGTGGGAAATCCAATACACTGATATGGTGTCTTCAGAAAAACATCAGTAACATTTACCATGGGACAGCCCTGGCTGACAGGTTAATGCCCCAGTGCCTCCTCTGAGGGTCTGAATGGCAAGTCAGTGGCAAGGCATCAGCTCCTCCTCATGAACTGGAAATGGGGCTGTGCCATGTGGTACCTCCTCCTCT
This sequence comes from Mesoclemmys tuberculata, assembly GCA_007922155.1. Lineage (NCBI taxonomy): Eukaryota > Metazoa > Chordata > Testudines > Chelidae > Mesoclemmys > Mesoclemmys tuberculata. Next base: position 8,146,636 of record ML675621.1, read on the forward strand.
CCTTGGCACAGGCCCCTTTCCCTTCCACCAGAGCCAGAACAATGGCCTGCTTCCAAGGATCAGTGCCTTTGGTTGGGCCCCCCCGCTATACATAGGAACCTGCTGAGGACACTTGCTTGGTCATGACTTTCCATTGGAATTGCAGCTAGCAAGGGACATGAAGGGGAACAAGAAGGGTTTCTACAGGTATGTTACCAACAAGAGGAAGATTAGGGAAAGTGTGGGCCCCTTTCAGAATGGGGGAGGCAACCTAGTGACAGAGGATGTGAAAAAGCTGAAGTACTCAATGCTTTCTTTGCTTCCGTCTTCACAGACGGGCTCCGTTCCCAGACTACTGCACTGGGCAGCACAGAACAGGGTGGAGGTGAGCAGCCCTCCGTGCTGAAAGACTATTTAGAAAAGCTGGACATGCACAAGTCCCTGGGGCCAGATGCAATGTGTCCGAGGATGCTGAGGGAGTTGGCTGCTGTGATTGCAGAGACATTGGCCATTATCTTTGAAAACTCGTGGCCATTGGGAGAGGTCTTGGACGATTAGAAAATATAGTACCCGATCCCTAGCTTCAAAAACAGGAAGAAGGAAGATCTAGGGAAATACAGGCCAGTCAGCCTCACCTCACTCCCTGAAAAAATCATGGAGCAAGTCCTCAAGGAATCCATTTTAAAGCACTTGGAAGAGAGGAAGGTGATCGGGAACAGTCAGCATGGATTCACCAAAAGCAAGTTGTGCCTGATCAACATGATTGATTGCCTTCTATGATGAAGTGACTGGCTCTGTGGATGTGGGGAGAGTGGTGGACGTGATATATCTTGACTTTAGCAAAGCTTTTGATACGGTCTCCCACAGTATTCTTGCCAGTAAGTTAAATAAATATGGGTTGGACGAACAGACTATAGGGTGGACAGAATGCTGACTAGATTATCTGGCTGAACGGGTAGTGATCAGTGGCTCAGTGTCTAGTTGGCAGCCGGTAACAAGAGGAGTGGTTCAACATCTTCATTAATGATCTGGAGGATGGAGTGGATTGTACCCTCAGCAAGTTTGCAGATGACACTAAGCTGGGGGGAGTGGAAGATATGCTGGAGGGTAGGGATAGGGTACAGAGTGACCTAGACAAATTGGATGATTGGGCCAAGAAAAATCTGAAGAGGTTCAACAAGGACTCGTGCAGTGTCCTACACTTAGGACGGAAGAATCCCATGCACTGCTACAGACTGGGGACCGACTGGCTTGGCAGCAGTTCTGCAGAAAAGGACCTGGGGGTTACAGTGGAAAAGAAACTGGATATGAGTCAACTGTGTGCCCTTATTGCCAAGAAGGCTAACGGCAAATTGGGCTGCATTACTAGGAGCATTGCCAGCAGATGGAGGAAAGTGATTATTCCCCTCTATTTGGCACTGGTGAGGCCACATTTGGAGTACTGGATCCACTTTTGGGCCCACCACTACAGGAAGGATGTGGACAAACTGAATAAAGTCCAGCGAAGGGCAACAAAAATGATTAGAGGGCTGGAGCACGTGACTTAGGAGGAGAGATTGAGGGAACTGGGCTTGTTTAGTCTGCAGAAACGAAGAGTGAAGAGTGAGGGGGGATTTGATAGCCCAAATATCTGAACGGGGATTCCAGGAAAGATGGATCTAAGCTGTTCTCAGTGGTGGCAGATAACAGAACAAGGGGCAATGATCTCAAGTTGCAGTGGGGGAGGTCTAGGTTGGATATTAGGAAAATATTTTTCACTAGGAGGGTGATGAAACACTGGAATGGGTTACCTTGGGAGGTGGTGGAATCTCCATCCTTAGAGGTTTTTTAAGCCTGGCTTGACAAAGCCCTGGCTGGGATGATTTAGTTGGGGTTGGTCCTGCTTTGAGTAGAGGTTGGACTAGATGACCTCCTGAGGTCCCTACCAACCCTAATCTTCTAAAATTCTATGAAGAGTACGCTAGTACCTTCGTGATTAGCCACACATATTTCTGACACTGATGTGGCTAGTTTTGCAGATGTGTTGCCGCTCCATCCCCATTCCCTAAGCATGAAAGGGTGCCCAGAAAGACAAAAGCAATGGTTGGACCATTCTTGGTACATCTGAGTTCCTGGGCTCAGAGTTGCGAGAGAACCACTATGCTTCTCAATCAGCATTTTCTGATGGGTAGATCCAAGCTCAGGGACTGCGACATGTATCTTGTATTGGAAATTTAAATCCAGCGAGGTCAATGGAAAGACTGCCCTTGACTTCAATGGGTTTTGGATCAGGTCCCTAGAGAACAGATATCACTGAACTGGGCAGCATTCTCTGTAGGCTAGCTCATCTCATAGCAAAACATATCGATTTGGATTTATAATAAAGTGCTTAGCCAAGGCTCTATGCACCTAACATATTACTCTTGAGCCCCACACTCCACATACAATAATTGTCATTGACTTGATGTCAGTACTAAATGTCGCCAGCCCAACTTAGCCCTCCTCTGCTGTTCTAGCCCTACGCTTTCCCTATGCGAAGTTTGCCCATCGTGCCAAGTTGGGTGGTGGGTTTCTAACATCCACATGTAGGAACTATGGGGAGACAATTAAACCTTTTCCCCTTGGGTCCAAAGCTGGAATTTGAACCTGCTCAGCCCTACTCCCACCTAGTCACACCACAGGCTTAGAAATATTAACCCGGTTTTGTAACGTTTGAATCATTGTTCACCTTCCTTGCTTGAGCCTGGATCACAGCATACAGCTCCCTTCATATCCATTGGTATCAGAGACAAACTACAGCCATCCCAGATCACGTCATCACTGGCCATGGCCCCACTGCTGCATCATGGCCCTGCCTCTGCTTGAAGTAGCTGCAGATTGCAGTTACAGTGAATGATGCAGCTCACGCTCTTGGAGCTGCGGTTCAGGCTTTCTGCACACACAGGGTCACATTTCCGAGCTTTTCTTTACATTCAGGAGGGGTAGAGACATAATGTTTTTTAAATGAATGCTGAGGCTTTGATCTCATCACATGATTCCAGCAGCAGGGTCCTAGATATGGGCCTGTACCCATACCCTAATCCGGCCCTGATAGAGATGGGGCAATGTACTGCTGTTTCCAGGGCTATCCTGCTCTCTGTATAGACTGAGGACCTCACTCTCCAGAGCTGTCAGTCCAGCTCCTTTCCCCCTCTCTTCCCTAGTCAGGTATCCAGGTGGAGTTCCTCTGGATAGCATCCACTGATCCCTTTGGATTCCTTCAAGGAGCAGAGGGTGTCGTCTGTGGTACTCTGCTCAGAGTCCCGTTCCGGCTCCTTCATTTCATACCTTCGACCCCTCCTCCTGCTTCTCGTTTTTTCTTTTCTTAGCCCAAGCAATTAGTTCAGTTGTGTCCTGGCTTGGGAGGCGGGGGCTGGCTTTCTGTTCCTGCTGTGCTGACCATTCCCCAGGAATGCAATCAGCCAGCTCCTTCCCCCAGCACTGCCATTCACTTCTCAAATGAAATAGATCATTTCCGTACAAAACAAACACCAACAAAACCCGGCCTTTCAATCAGTCCGTATCTCAATAGCGCAGCCTAAAAGGGTCCTGCTGCTTTCCGCATGGCAGAAAAGAATTGCCGCAAACTCCGCTGCATGACAAATGACGGTAAAAGCTGCTTGTTAGAACAGTGGGGATGAAAGTAGCTACCAGGGAAATGCACCAGCATTTTAAATATTTCATTAGAAAATGCACACGATTTTCCCTTTTCATTCTGCTCCCCTCAGCAGCACAGAATGACAGCAAGCTGAAGCCAAAAAGCTGGGGGAAGGAGGGTAAATGGGCCCTATTGTAATGGTGTCCTTATTTCTTTACTGCTCTCCCATTTCTGCCTCTCTACCCTGTGTATAGTGAGGAGGCTAATTCTCAACTGGCCATTGACTCTTGAGGGAGCACAGCGCCTCTGCAGGACTGAGCAGTTAGTGACAGAGGCAGCTGCTAGCAAAATGGTAGTCGTGTTGCAGATTCCTATATGGTCCAATCTGTGCTAAACCTTCATTGCCTGGGGAATTCAACAGTACACACTCACTGGCTGGGCCTGTGGCCACTGGGGTCACCATATAACCCAGATGGTTCCCATCAGAATAATCAGGTGTTTTCCCTGGTTTGGGGACGGGATAAAGGTTGCATTTGCCAGGGGCTTTATGGTGGGAAAGGTCGGGATGAAAGAAGAGAGGTATCATCCCATTGGCATGTGGGCCAAATGAATTAGCCAACTGGGGAGACTTTGATTTGAACTACAAACAATACCTTGCAGTGGATACACTCCCTGCTTTGAGATATATATTGATTAGATATTTGACAGGCAGAGTGAGCACAAGACTCTTCTGTGAGACCTGTATTTGTGTGTGCAACCCACACTAAGAGACTCTGGATCTTAGTCTCTCTCTAATGGCTAGTCCATGGAAGAGGATAAAAGCCTACTATAGCTTGCCCACATTCCAACCCTGCTGCCAGCCCCAGCAGGATAGGTTAAATGTGCATATGACTACTAGAGAGGGAGCCCCAGATCTCATCCTTCTGCCGCCTCTGAGGATCACAGTTTGAGCTTATCCACTCTGACCCTCCTCTAATAACTGTATCATGCATCATAGTGCCTGAGTGACAAAGGAAACAACCTGCCCAAAGACTGGAGAGTGCAAAAGAACATTTTTTTTGCGTGTTAAGACATTAAGAAATTTGATGCATTGAGTTAGTCTATGTAAATTAATATCATTTGAGCAAACAGACTGTTCATTTCTTTGTCCAGCTATTTTCTGTCTGGAGATCATTAATAACTTGTGACATTATTATTTAAATGACAGGCCCCAATTTGCGATTGGGTCCCCATTGCGCTAGGTGCTGCACAGTGAGAGATAGGTCTTGCCCTGAAGAGCTTACAGTCTAAACAGAAAAGGTAGACAAAGGTTGGGAGGGGAAACTGAGGTGCAGTGACTTGCCCAAGGTCACTCCACAGGTCAGCAACAGAGTGGACAATACAATTCACTCATTGCACGGGCATTTGCTCTATTTCATGCGGGAGAATTGACTACTAAAAGAAACAAATGGAAAGGGAAAAGAATCATGCCCTGTAAAGTTCAAGTGCCCCACCCACACTCTCACTGACCTCAGCCACTCTCTGCCCCACACACTTGGACGAGGTTGTGACTGTGAGCCACAGCTGCACTGAGGGGAGGGTGTGCACTAACAGCCAATCATGGTCTTGTGAGTGCTGAGGGAGAACAAAACCAGCAGACCCTAGTACCAATACACACTTCCCGGGGGGTGACGCTTGTGTTTTTCTGCACTTTCTCCCCACCTCCTTCTGGGAATCTAGCACCATCGGTGGCACTAGACTTCCCTGGGCTTTGCATGCCAAGAGTTCACTAGCTAGAGTTCTGCCCACTCCACGGTAAATATGCCAGAGCCTCCTTGTCACAGCCACCAATAACATATGATCTAGGCTGTGGTGAATTCTCAATCCCTGCCAATTTCAGAATCCAGACCGGATGTTTTAAAAAAGAGATATGCCCTCAATCAAACAGGAATTATTTTGGGGCAGTTCTATATTATGCAGGAGGTCAGACTAGATGATCATTATGGTACCTTCTGGGCTTGGAATCTGATGCTATGAACCAAGGGCAAGGTGCAATCTTGGCTTTAATGTTTCGAGATTATCCTAAAATACCAGGGTCTTTCTATCTGCCTGTTGCTCATAAAATAAAGCTAATGCTCAGCGCACAGAGAGAATGGGGGGAGCTCTAGACCAAGGGCCCAGCGTACTGGCTCATTTGCCTCTGCTGAGCCAACCCAGGACAGGGAGGTGTCTACAGAGTCATACCTGCTAGGACAAAGAAGGTACTGAGCAGTGCTCTGTGGAGGGGGCACCTGGCAAGCTGTAGCTGTTGCACGGGAGAGGAAGGAGAGAGGGGAAGGGAGACATGGAGAGATGGAAGGATCTGGTAGGGAAAATGCAGATGTGCCCAGCAGGAGTGAATCCAGGAGGGCTGTTTAAGGTCAGCATAGGAAAGAATCAGCACGATCTGTTCTGAGTGCCGAAGGGTTATGAGGGAAGTGCAAACAGAGGGCAGCAGTGATTGATTCAGTCTGATTTCTTCTCTTTGAAGGTGCTCTGAAACTCAGTTGTTCGGAGAGCCCATCAATATTTCTCACCAGGGAAAGCAGTCAGCATTGGCTTCAGCTTGAGCAGCAGGAGTCTCCCCCTGGGAGCCATATCAACTCCTGCTACTGGGTGTAAAGCAGCGACCCAGTGGAGGAGAACCTAGCATCGTGTCTTTGTGACAGCTGCCAAAGGCCACAGATGAGATGAGATTTTCAGTGCTCATGGAGTCACACTGGCTTTAACCCCAACTCCCAGGCAACAGGAAAAGTAAAGAGGGAGAGTGCAGCAATCTTTGGCTGATGTGACAAAAGCTTCCCTTCCTACTTCAATCTACTTCAAGCACTGCTCACAGGAAGAGATCCACCTGCCCTGGGTTCTTCCCAGGAAAGGCCCTTCCACCTCCCACCCTCATGGTCCCTCTGCTTTGTCTGTCCCTATTAAGGTTCTCCCCACAATCCAAAATATTAGAGTCTGAGATTTAATCCCATGGGAATGTAGTATTTCATCCTCTCTACCATGTGTCACATCCTACAGTTCCATTGCACATGAGCAAAGAAATCCAGAACACATTCAGTTCTGGAATCCACTCCAACTGGGTGCACCACCAGTCAGTACCATGTGACCAGAGTAATTCTATTCATATGATTCCCCCCTCCCCATGAGTATATGTGGGGTAAGAGTGTCCAGTCCATTGCCCCAAAGCTCTAAAGTGTAGCTCTTGAAGGCCACTGTGTTAAGAAGAACATTTGTATTGGATTGTGGATTGAAAATGTCCCCCACTGAGCAGCACCCTGAAATTTCACACTGAAGTCTCCAAATCAGGCCCCTTTCTATAGTAGTGGCGACTCCTCACAGATACAAACTTAGCCAACCTGGTGCACTTGGCAACATCTCAGATTCAACCCAGAATCAACCAACTGGTGGGACACAAGCAACTCCAAAAGTCACACTGGGAGGTTAATAAGGTGAGACAATTGTTTTGTATAGGGTTTAAGGGAAATAGATGAAGCACTGATTGTGGCCTCTTAACCTTTGTGAAATAATACACTCATCCCACAGACTAAAACATTTGTACACCACTCATCTAGGGCCACATTTTCAAATGAACACAGAGCATTGCAGCTCTCATTGCCCTCAGTGGAAAAGTCTGAGCAAAGAGCTAAGCAAATTTGGCCCCTTGAGTTTTTACCAGTTGGGCACAGAAATCTAGTCCAGGTTCTTCTCACATCAGAGGCTGTACCCAGAATGGATATGGTGATCCAGATGGTATTGAAGAAATGCTCCCCCTCGCTCCAAAAGGGCCAAATAGCTCAGAGTCACAGAGCAATGCTGCTTTAGGAAAGCCTACTGTTATTCCTCTGGTGCCTTTGCCTTATGGAGGGCCCCAGAATGAAAACATCCTACTTAGATTGTAAGCTCTTTGGGCAAGTGACTGTCTTTTTGTTCTGTGTACAGCACCTTGCACATGGGGGTCCTGGTCCATGACTTGAGGTCTGAGGTGCTACTGCAATGCCAATAATTAATAATCATCATTCATAATGTAATTGTCTTGTGGTTTTAGATTAGAGCTGATTGAAATTTTCCAGATTGAACTCTGTTTCACCCAGATTTAGCCAAGGGAAAACAGAACAAAAATACATTTAATTTTCTGTGAAACTTCTAAGTCATTTTTCAATCACCTCAAGAGCTGGGCAAAATTTGTAAAATTTAGATGACGTTTTTCATCCAAAGCTTGAATTTTGTAAACATAAAATAAAATAATTTTAAAGGACAGAATTTTCTCAAAAATGTGCCTAATATTTTGACAGCTAGTGTTTTAAGACTGTGAATTATCAAATGTAATGGGATTATTTAATATACATTTGCCAATTTACATATGTAACTTTAGTGCCTTTGTGGCCAAGATGGAGTCTGCTCTGCAGGCAGCTCTGGCGAGGAAAAGGCGCGTGCAGGAACGCAGAAGGGAAAGTCCCTTCCACCCCAGGGACACTTGTTCCACACCCCCCAGAGTGAACACACACACACACACTCCGGGCTAATACAGTGAATATAGTTCTTGGCTGCTCCACTTTCGTGAGGGCCTGCTTGCTGCAGGCCTTCTGTCTCCAGTCTCCTAAAGAGCACTTCCTCCTCCTAGAGCAATCAGCATTTCCCCCCAGGACAAAGATTTAAAAGGACCATGCTCCCTAAAACCCCAAAGGGGCTACATATACATCTGCCACTTCCACTAATGTGAGTACAACCCAGAGGTGCTTCCCCTGCATAGTGGACCAGTCCATGGCCCTTTCAACTGCATAAGGCAATGGTCCTCTGCAGAAACACCACCAATCCAGCAGCCCCGTTGGTTAAACGCCCCCAGTGCTTTCTTTGTGCAGTAGGAAAGTGCCCTGTGAAAGGAGGTTTGTCTAGAGCAGAGCCAGTCTGTGTCTGAATCAAAGGGAGGCTAAAGAATTACAGGGCTTCACTCCCCATACCCTGCTCTCTCCAAGCCCCGAGTGTCTTCTGATGGCTAATTTATGCAGATAATGAGTGACAGGCTCTGCCAGGGGAAGCAGCTGAAGATCCAGCAGCACCTGGGGCCTCTTCCCTACTCTCAATCTGTTTGCCTGTCATTTCGCAGAGAGAAAACCACAGGCAGGAGCTGGGCGCGGGAGTGGCTGCCAATGCCCAAGGTAGACGTTAGCTTGCCGAGAGCCACCTGCACAATTATTTCTGGGGAGGAAGGAGCTCGTCTCATCCATCTTTTGAGGCTTTTCCTCTCCACAAACTCACTTACAATGTCTCCTGCCCCATACCTCTCTGTGTCTAAGGGCAGACACAGCTCGCAGGTTCGGATCAATACTCGGATGCAGCAGCAGCGGCCTGACAGTCCTGGGCTAAATTCAGAAGAACCCCATGCATGTGCCTTATGGAGCCAGTGCAGTTGTAGCAGTGTCAGCCCCGGGATAAGAGAGAGACAAGGTGGGTGGGGTAATGGCTTTTATGGGACCAACTCCTGTTGGTGTGAGACATGCCGGGCTGGAAAGCTTGTCTCTCTCACCAACAGAAGTTGGTCCCATGAAGCATATTACCTCACCCACCTTGTCATTTCGGGAGTCAGTCTCTCACAGGTTCCAGGAGCACTGCTCACATCTGCAGCCAGCAGCTGCTGGACACCAGGGACACCTAGGGGAGGCCCCATCTGAAAAGCTGCATCTTTGGAGGACATTCTCAGTGTTGTTCTTACTGTGCGTCATCAATGTCTGAGCATGAGCTCATCCTTGGCCTCCATCTGCATCTCCTCCAAGAGCATATGGCAGCTCATATTCAGAACTGTGCAGCGACTTAGGTGTGCTCACTTGGGTCTCTGCCTGGCTCCTCCTCTCTCCCTTCCAGGAGCTGTGCTGTGTCCTGGAAAAGAGGGGGAATGCAGAATGTCCCTCCTTGAGTGTAACTCCAAGTTACTTTGAGCAGTGAACTAGTTGTTGGGGGGATATTGTGTAATCTGCAATGTCCCAGTGACTATAAGGGTCACCTTGTGGTGATCAACAATGCAAGAATTTCTGGGTCCCCCACAAGATATGTAATAGGGGTTCGTAACTAAATACTCCACCTTTGCCCACAATGCCCTGGCTGCAGCTGCTCATGTTATCACCTCCCTCTAAGTCCATGCTCTTAATAAACAACAACAGGGCCTCACTAAACCACAGGCAAATGCTTCTCACTCTTTGTACATCTCATTTAGGGCCTGATCCAAAACCCCCTGGAATCAATGGGAAGCTTTCCATTCTTTTCACTGCATAGTCTTCCCTACACTACAGCTCAGGGCATTCTAGCCCTCAACAGCCCTAATGTTTGCTGACTTACAGCAGTCATATTATCTGTCCTCACCTCCTTCATAACTCACAGTGATCTAAGCTTCTGTCAGCTTTCCAGAGGGGGCTTATGGCTGACGAATTTGAGATGTCCTCATTACACGGCATGTGAGGTGCTAAGTGAAACAAGAGGCAGATCTGCCAGGAGCAGAAGTTGGGACTCCCATATGGAGTGACATCAATATTATACACCTCAGTTTGGAAATGCTGTGTCCGAAGGAGCATGCAAGTCTGCTAAGAATGACTGCATATGTGGGAACTGCTCACTGGTTGAAGACAGTGAAAAAGGTAAATGGTAAGTTGCAATTTAAAAAGCAGAGTGAATGACACACCGAGGGAGACAGGCAATGGAGAGGGCAAAGGATAAACTACAGCTGGGCAATAACTGATTTTTCAGGTGACTGGTAATTTCAAAAAGTAAAAAAAAAAAATCGTTTTAGGTCAAATAAAATGTTTTTTTTCAACCCGAAATGAAAGGTTTCATGTCAATTTTGGGCATTTTTACACATTGTTGAATTTTTAAAAATAGTATTAAAGGAACTATCTAAATGCAAAGTCATTTTGAACAAAAACAAAATCAGAAAGTTTAAATTTTTCAGACTTCTTGGGTTTCTTTAAAAGGAAAACCAGCATGAATTTGTGAGACGTTTTGGTGCTGCCAAATCTGCATTTTCCACTGAAAAAACGTTTTGGTCAATTTTTTTTCACGCTCTGGGATAAACTTCCAACAGAAAAAACTCCTGCATGTTATGAGGAGACTGGTGAGATTTAGCCAGGCTCTACTGATAAGATTCAGGCTGTAGAAATATTGTAGTCTAAGAACTCTTCATTGACAAGCCTACAGGCTGCACAAATGATGGGCCTCACAGGTCTTGTGGACAAACAGCTAAAAAGAGAGCTCAGATAGCAATAAGGAGTATGAAAGTGATTCTGGAAGCCACATTTACATATTATGAAGCAAGGTTAAGTCCAAGGCCTCTATCAAAGTTTCTCTGAAGTGTTTTTGTTCCCCCACGCAGGGCCAAATAGACCAGGAGAACTTCAAGATCTGAATTCACCATGAGAATATTGTGTAGACAGGAAGGTACGGGGGTCTTTTGGCTGGAAGGGTGAGCCAATTTAGAAAGGATGGGACATGTTTATACAGCATTAGTGAGAGCTCAGAGGGTTGAGAGAACCAGGAATTGCTCTGGCTGGCACACCGTAACATGCTGTGTTATAAATCAGTGCACCCTACAGAAAGCCCTGCCTCACTGTTTGGCGAGAAGCAAGAAAACTCTGCTTTGGATATTGGGAAGGAGCTTAGCAACCTGTCTCCTGCCTTTCTCCCTGATGCCAGTTTTGTTCCTTAAAAAAAAGAGCAGCATGAGAATTGAAATGAACAAAGCCCTGAACACTGCCAGAAAGGGAATGGGGGCCAAGATTCGGAGCCATCGGCTAGTAATAAGCGCCTCCTCTCTGCTGCATGCTTAGCGCAAACACTCTGAGATATGGAATTGAATCTATTTTCAGACAGATAGTTTTGTTAAAAAAGAGTTAAGGTTGAAAGCATGTTTCGGTGATGTGGGCTTTTGGAGTCAGTTGGACATCAATAACAATACTTACCTCAGTCTAGCACTTTTTCATCAGCAGATCTCAAAGGGCTTTACAATGAGGTCAGTATCTTTATCCCCATTTTACAGATGGAGAAAACTAAGGTCAAGAGCAACAAAGCAACTTGCTTAAGGTCACCTAGCAGGCCAGTGGCAGAGCCAGGAACAGACTGCAGGTCCCAGCGCAATGCTCTCATCACTGAGCCATACTGCTCCTTTGTATGCAAAGATTCTACAACTTTCAAATGACCAAATATTTCAATGCCTGGAAATAAGCAGATATAGGATTCAGCTGGTTCTCCATGTAGAACTTGATCCCAAGCCCATTAAAATCAATGTGAGTTTTTACACTGACTTCAGTGAATGAGTTTGGATTAAACCTTCATCTCTCACCATCTGTGACTTATCCTGTAATGGGAAAAAGTGCTGTTGGGTACATTCTTGTTGACTGAATATATTGTTTATTAAGGACCAGAGTCTGAGCATCTTACTCGCCTTGAGCAACAGCTTACTCTATGAGCAGGCGCATTGAAATCAATTGCAGCACAGTTTAGAGGATAGGGTATTAGACTGGGAGATGGGGCACATGGGTTCTCTTCTTAGCTGTCCACTAACCAGCTGTATGACTTTGGTCAAGTTGCTTCCCCTCTATTTCTCCTCACATATCACATCTGTCTGGTCTATTTTGACTGTAAGTTCTTCAGGGCAAGCACTGTCTCTTCCTTAAGTGTTTGCTCAGCACATAGCACAGGGGGGGCCTACCCTTGTCCGGGATCTTGAGGTTCTTTTGGAGGACACTTAAGTACAGTATTCACAGAATTAGGTGCTACTCAACGTGAATAAGGCTGGTAGATTATTCTCCTAAATGTGCAGGAAAGGTTTTGTAAGGAATGCCGTCCTAAGGAACATTAAGTTCCATTCATCTGTTCATAGTGTGATGTGTTGGTGGAGTAGCTGATTGTTTTTATGATTAGACTTGCAATGATTGCTCTCTGTGCTTGTTATGAAATGTGATGATTATATGGTGGTGTACGTTTGTGTACACATACAATAATGTAGACCTAGGACATTTGTATTGTCATCTACATTAACTATATTGTGTAGCAACCAACGTATGCAGGGGATTGTTTGGGGCTTTTATTAAGTAAGTAATGTTGACAATTATGTTAGCGTTACAGTGTATTGGAAATGGGCCTTTTGAATAGGAAATGGGCTTTTATAATCTCCTAGTGTTTTGTTATTTTGATTTTTGCATATAATTCTTTCCATTTTTACGGGGCAAAATTCAGATTGGGTTGGTGGGATAGGTTATGTTGGCAACATAAACTAGCTTGGTAGGTTAGCAGTGTAGGTTAGATAGGGTGAGTGGTATAGATTGATAGAGAGACAAAACAGTATACAGCAATGCAGACATGACAGGATCTCTTCACTGTTCCATTTTCAGACTTTTTAATATTTGCACATTAGTTTGTTTGTTTGTGTAAGGAGTAAAATTGTTGTAAAGAAAGTGGAATATTGGCTATGAGTGTCCCCACTGGGCTCCACTAACACACACTGTCGACCTTTGCTCTTTTCCACATTTTTTTGTTTAAGAGTTTCCCTGAGTTTTTTGGATGAGTATTAATTAGGTCCTCAGTATAAAGTCCTCAGTTGGGATCTGTAGCTAAGCAGCTAATTACTGCGTATGGCCTGATGCATAGGGACCTAGATTCAATTCCCAGCCCTTATTTCTCACTGTGATCTACCCCCATGATGGAAGAAGCTACAAATGCTGTGCAGTTAGCACCAGGGACTGGGTAGTTTGTAGGGAGAGTACATACATAACCTTCCTTGTTAACAGTTATTTTTGCCAGGAAAGGACTCCCAAGCAGTTTTCAGATGAAAGGTTTGTGGCTGTGCTGTTGAATGGTGAAAGGCTACTGAGGGCTCCTTCCCCCTCCAGAAAGGAGGTAACAAGCCTCTCCCCACCCCAACATGAGGAGGAAAGAATACAAAGACAGGTGCCTTGGGCTGGAGTTCTCAGCATTAGTTATGCAAGAATCAACGGGAACTATTATGTCATGTAAGAATCGATGGGAACTATTTGGGGCAATTCTTCTCCTCTCAGTGTGCTACTAGTGGGTGGGGAAAATATTCTCATAATTGTCTATTAATAGCATTATTAAGCTAATTAGCTTCACTTTCTCACTTTTTACAGCGGTTAATTTCACTCTAAAAGAGAGAAGTGAAAGGGTTGGCAGTCCCATAGGGACAGGCTGGTGAGAGAGACTGTCACAAGGAGAAAGGGAAGGTACCTGTGACTGGTTCCCAGCTGCTGGTTGGTTGAAAGGGAACATAACTGGGCTTCATAAGGAGGAAAGAGAAGGCAGGAAAAAAAGCACATGAGAGCTTCCTAGGAAAAGACAGGAGTGCCATGGGAGACAGAGAAAGCAGCTGAGGAGCTGGGGCAAAGCTCCTGAGGGAAGCAGTTAGGGAAGGTTTCAGGCAGGAGTGGCCTCAAGATCCAGGGTACAGGCCCATGAAGAGCAGCCTGGGTTTTGTAACCCCATGGCGTTAAGAAGAGAGAGCAAGGAGCAGGCAGGGAAGGCTGAAATCCTGTGTATAGCTGGGTCAATTGACGCCAGACCTCAGAGAAAGACAGGTTTGAAGTTGCAAAGTATACAGACCTCAGACAGCGGGGGCTGTGCCTAGGCGGAGACTGGGGTGAAAGAGATTGTGTTGGAAGCTCTTGTATGTTAATAAATTAGTCTCCAGGAAGTCGAATGTGTTTCTGTCCCAGGCCTCAGAGGACTTATTGAAGAGCTCTAGGGCAAAGGGAAACTGAGACTGGGTGCTGTGGAACCACCCCTGGGCAGAAGGGGGTGCTTCAGAACAGGCATACCTCTTTACAGAGACGCATTTCCTTCCACCCCTTTGCTTATTTACGTTCGGAGCAGAAATAATAATAATAAAACTTGCTTCCTAGTTTTCAGGTTTTGATTAAAAAGAAAACGTTGATCAAAATGAATATTTTTCACCAGAAGTTTTGTTTTGATTGCAAAAAAACCTCAAAAAATCTGTTCTGATGAAGAAATGTCCACCAGCTGCAGTATCGGTACTGTGGTGTGCAGTGTCCTCTTATTCCCTGGTAGGATACGGAGCTGGAGGAAGCAGTTTGATCTCCTGTATACACAAACCACTAGACCCCACCCAGTGACCCCTAGGAACCTCGATTAGACTATTGGATTACAGCCTTCTGGAGAGGGAAGTATCGCATGCCCCAGGCAAAGAATAGGAAGGAGTGAGGTGCACCAATGGCCAAGGCCTCTGCAATGGCAGGGAAGTAATTTAGTGAGAGAGACCCAGATATTTGTTGGTATTTGTTTAGTGAGAGAGACCCATATTAGTTCGTCCAGCAGGCAAACCAATATGCCCCCTGCTGCAGAGGAAGGCAGAAAACACACGAAGGTCCCTACCAATCTGAGGTGGGGGAAAATTCCTTCCCAACCCCAAGAAATTATATTACGTGTCTGTGTGTGGCGTGTTTATGTGGGAAGCGGTTATATGCCATATGCATATACGTCTATAGAGATAGTCTGGCTTTATGATCTCCCAGCTGAGCTCTCTCTGGGAAGAGATCAAGATCAGAGCATGACGCAAAATCCATTACAACCCAGCCTTCCCAAAGCAACGCCACGTTAAAAGCATGAGCGTACGCAACCAAGTCCAATCCCTCAGTGGCATACTGACAGGGAAAGGGGGGGCAGGCCACTAGGCACCATCCTGCAGGGGGGTGCTGGGGCAGCCCTTCACAATGCACAGGGGATAGGGGGTGCTGGCCCCTCCAGTGCTCCCTGCCTGTCGTGAAGGGCTGGCCCAGCACCCCTTCCCCCTGGGGTGGAGGGTGAGGCCGCCCCGTTTGAGCTGGCATCAGATTGAGTGGGGGGTAAGTGCGGGGTGCTGGGCCAGCCCTTCACAATGGGCAGGGGGCGCAGGAGGCTGAGGGGCAGCTGGTCCCTCTCCTGCTCCTGCACACCCACTCCCCGTGCGTTGTGAAGTGCCGCCTCCTCCTCCAGGCCAGGGGGTGTGAGGCCGCCCCCATCTGAGCTGGCGCCAGGCTGCAGGGCTGGAGCAGGAGCCGTGGGCACCACGTGGTGGGTAACTGGGGGGTTGGGGCAGCAGAGCCAAGCTGCATTTGCCCCCACTAACACACTGTCTGATCTGACTTAAATAAATAACTAAAATGCAGCAGAAACTTTGTGAATGCTGGGATTTGGCAGGGGTTGTTTGGAGGTTTTCTTTACAGTGCAGCTTAAAAGCAGCTTAAACTGATTAGGAAGCAGGTGAAGAATTAATTGCCTCTTTAAAGATTTTAGCTGTTCATAATATTGCCCCAATAGCAGGTTATAAGTGTTCCTGTCAGGGTGGAACATGGGGGGTTGAGGGAAGAAGGGGGTGGAAAGGCCTAGAGGTGAGGCTACCCCTCCCTGCCTGCAAAATTGAAATGAAGTTGCAATTTTTTCTGCTATCCAGCTGTTCCTAACACCTGGATGTCAAATCAATAGTATAATGACAGTACCACGGAAAAATGTCCTATTACTGCATGGAAAATATTTATATTAACTCCCACTCTCCAAGGTACAGGCTGTTAATTGAGCACAAAGGGTAGGATTTGCCTGGAGCCTGCAGAACCCATTAAAGAAGCAACAGATAATGTTAGGATTAAATTGGGTAAATCCAGCGCTGTGAGGAGTAGGCGCCTTGTGCAGGAAGCAGGGAGAGGCGAGAACAAGGTGTTCTTTGTGCTTTTTAGTACCGTTGATGGGAGAATCATATTTCAGAGCCACTGACATCAGAGGTGTAAAAGGCTTTTGAGATCATCTAGATCCACAGCTGGCATAGACTACCACCACTTTGGTAACTTCAATGCAAACTACAAAGCAGTAATAATATACAAGAATACAACCAGGCAATAACAAATCCAGACCTGCCCATCTATAAAGATCTCCAACCCTCAACTTTCCCCTCAAGATGCTGTCTTAACTCCAGGAACTCCTTCTTGTTCGTGGCCAAAGATCTTAAAAGCTCAGGACTGTCACCAAAAGACAAGTGGCAGAAGCTGTGGGAAAACAGCTGGATCAAGAATCAAAACCTAATTATGAATCCTAAAGATCAGCCATTCGGCTTTGCCATGCACATAAGATATGGATCACAGAAAATCGCCTCAGAAGCTCACATGGGCTTTTCAATTACCTACTACACAAATGGAACATGAAGGACACCCCAACATGTCAATGTGGAGAAGACACCCAAACCATGGAACAGCTAGTGCACTGCTGTCCTCTAAGATCCTTCTCCAGAGAGACAGTCCTGATTCATTCACCAGAATGAATGTCACCAGAAGCCATGACAAACCTGGATGTCGACCTTTAATGTTGCTTTTCAAGTTGCCATACAAAAGAAGACTGGAGCAACTCCAACATTCAGTAGCTGAGGCTCTGTCCCATCTAATCCATCTCCCTAACAGTGCTGGATCATCCCCTCCAGCATATTCCTAAACCTCAAATTTTAAATATCCCAGATGATGGCGTTTATCACTTTCTTTGAGAGTCCATTCCACAGTCTGCCCCACTCTTAGGATATTTCCTCTGGATATTCTGATTTTTCTTTTGTTCAGTTACTTGCCATTACAACAAAGCTTGGAACAACATAAACAATTCTCTTCTTTCCTTTCAGTTTACACCCATCCTATATTTGATGGGGTCCAGTGGGGAAATGCCTGAATAGAACAGTGATGTGAAGTGATGGTCTCTTGTGAGTTCTCTCTCACTCTCCATCCATCTGTCCCCATGCATATCCATCCATTCATTTGTCCATCTGTTTATTGCCATCAATACCCATCTATCGCTGTACAAGCCTATTTACCCAGCTATGGCCATACATACCCATCTTGCTATCTGTCATCCATTGTTTTTTAAACAGCACCTATTCATCTTATAAGTATGTAAGCACTTATCTCTCTACCACTCATGCACAAGGCAGAGGAGAGGAGGAGGCAAGGCGTGTGGCTTTGTGCACTCAGTGCTAATGGTGTCTATGTTGCGTTCAGTGTAGAAACTGTCGGCGAGAAAGAGTGATGTCCCAGTTCAGCTGGAAATGCATCCAATGCAGCCTCCAGGCGCCTGATGAGAAAAAACTCCATGATGGAGGCTTTGGTTTGAAACAGTTTAAGGGGGAGATGAGCGGATACACTGCAGTCAATGCCGGTCTAGTGATTAGGTCAGAACAAATTGGTGGTCACTCAGACCAGTACGGGATCGAAATCTTGCTGCTGACCAGCTCACCAGGAGGTGATGGCATCTACAGGGGTATGAGCTTCGAATCAAATTCCTATGGAAAGAAAAGGACTAAACTGCTGTGCTGTCTGCTCAAGCTGTGTTAGTATTCCATGGGCATGGTGGAGGAAATCATACTGCTGGCCTGGCAGGCTATACACGAGTGCTCCATGTGATGGCACACAATATCAGAGATGGGTGGGTGGTTGCAAGAAGTCTTGCCAACCAGCCATCCAACCATCCAGGTAATTACACAGCCCTCATCACCAATAGAACTATACAGGTTTCATTTCCCATCCTTACATTATATTTAATATTTGTGTTACAGCACCTAGAGACCCCAGCCAGATCTGTGCCAGGTGCTGTACAAGAGAAATGAGTGAGAACTGATGGTACCAGCAGATTCAGATGAGTGATTTATGTATAGTTCCTGTATGAACAAACAAGTGACAATCCACTGATATTTCCATTTACTGATGATAGACAATGTATTCTTCCAGGTCATTTAAATATCTCCTAGCTAATCTCCAAGGTTTACAACCTAAAGCAAGATCCACAAGAACAGCAGGAGTTATAATAGCAAGGATTAGCAAAAAACCGGTTTTAGAAGGAATCTAAACCCTCGTGCTTTGGAGCATAACCAGCTTCTAACTAATGTGGGTCAGGAGGGAACTTTCACTGGCGCCAGGTTATCTTGCATCCACCTGTTGCAGGATTTTTTGCACCTTCTTCTGAAGCAGCTGGGTTTGGCTACTGTCAGGATACTGGGCTAGATGGACCATGAATCTCATCCAGTCCTGCAATTCCTATGTGTGTAAACTAATGCTGTATACATGATCTCATGACTAAAGCTGAGGAGTGGAAGTTATGACTTCTGGCTCTGCTTGGACATACGGAGTGACCTTGGGCAAGTCACAGTCTCTGAGTCTCCGTTACTGCATCGATAAAGTGGGAACAATGCCAGCTCATAAGGGTCGCTGGGAGACTCAGTCCATTAGCACCGAGAATGCATGTAGCAATCCCAGGATGGATGAATGGATGGCTGGACAGAAAGGCCACATGCTATTGTTCTGCGTTCATCACGTCCTCCTCTTCCTACCCACCCTTTCTTCCTCCTATCTAAGTTTCATCTTCAGTCTGGTGCTGCCAATGATATCCAGGCTCTATACCCAAGCCACTCCCAGCCTGGCACCAGAGGACACAGGGATCCTGTGTCAGTCACGTCCATCAGTCTTTCTATTTCAACCAAATTCATGACATCACCAGGCAGACCTGCTCCCCAGGGCCATCAGCTCCACTCCAAAGGTAACGCGTCACAGGCAGCTCAGGTCCGAGCCACCTGTGCTGGGACAACAGCCTCTCTTCTCTTCCCGAGACAGCACCGAGCTGGTAACCCAGCGATCAGCCAGAAGCAGAAGCAGAGCTGGGCTCGTCCCATAAAGGAATAGAGAGAAACATCCGGCCCTTCATTAGGAGCCCAGCACCACCCCCGATACACAGGCAAAACTGCTGCCCTCCCAACACAGGACAGAATAAGTACATTGTGTCTCCTGCTCAAGAGGCTCTGATACCAGACACACTCCGTTTTGAAGTCTCCAGACTCCATTTTGTATCCCTCGCTTCCATTTGGAATAAGGAAGCGTCACTCCACCATTAGATGGAAACTGCAGGTCACGTAGAGCGAAATATAGACTTGGCGGGGAACCGGCAGTAAATGACAAGACTCAGCAGATCAAGTAAGGTTGCAAGTCAACAACCAGACCTGGCAGTTAGCAAAAGGAGGTAAACAAGAAGGATGACTTCCTGTCTAAAAATAGACTTGAAAACCAGCATAAAGGTCAGCGTGCCTGTTGAGGAGATGAGACCTGACCTAATGAACATTGAAAGACTGTTACCAACTGCTGTCAGCGACCTGTGGAAGACTGGCCATCTGAAACGGGGTGCAGCCACCCAGGTTCATCTCAGCTGTCTGTTACTGTGGTTTGGGGTGCTCTTTAACTGGATTTGGGTTTTAGATTGTTATTGTGCCGGGGTCGTGGTTAACACCAATACAAAGATACCTTCTTTTGGAAAAGAACACTGCTTGTGTCAATCAATTCTTGGAAACTGCATCCATGTCCTCTGGCGGTAACAGTTCCAAGCTGTTCCGGGGAGTTCCTAAAGCAGGGAACCCCCGGCAAGCCCAAAATATTTCCTGGACACTCTGGAGACCCAGACCTAATGAGAACAGTTGGTTACAACAGGGGTCAGGTGGGCTGTTTTAGGAGAACCCTTGGTAAAGCCAAAAGGGGCAACAAGTTAGCTATCCTGGGGATACCCTGAAAGCAGAATTTGGATAACAGCCCCACTAGGAGAATTTCCCTGCGCTTTAATCCTGGCCCCACTGAAGAGAACCGTAAAACTCCCATTGATTTCAATGGGTCCAAGATTGCACTCCTGGATTTGGCTGTGCCTCTGGGTCCCATAGTCAAGGGGTTTGCAGAATTAGGTCTGTCTCAGTCACTGCTGTCTTCTTCCAAACAGGCCAAATCCTTATTATCTGTCAGACCCTGATTCTATGTCATTGTTAGATGTCCTCCTCTCCCCACCCTTCACACTCAAATCTTGCCTCGGTAGAGCCCATAACATCTGTACTGTGCCACCACTCACTCTTCACCCCTGCCACCATCCCCATTTAGGAATGTCTAAATGTCAAGGGTAATCTCAACTTTCATGTCACTAAAAACAGCTTTGTCATTCTCATCTCCCCAGATGACTACAGGTCTTTAACTGCCCCCTCTGGCTTTTGGGGGCTTGTGAAAGGGTTCCTGCCATTTATATGAGATCCCCCAACTGGGTCTCCTCTAGCCATGCAGGGTCATGGTTCCCAGGAGCAGCAGTAACTGTTCTAGAGTCTTAGGCCAGGCAAGGCCTAGCCAGAAGAAGGGTGGCAGAAGGGAGGAAATGGGATTCCCATCTATTCAGCATCTCTCGGGTGTGGAGGGACAGCTGAAGAGGCAGTGGACTTCCATGACTGGAGTCTTCTCTTTGCTGTCTCCTCAGAGCGGCCCATGCCTGCTCAGTCCCTCACCAGCCAAGAATATCAATGCATCTGTCTCTCCCCCGTCCCCTTCCCTCTAGCCCACACTCCTTTAACCCATCCCCATTCGGGGCTGGTGACAGGAAAGCCAAGTCTTTCACTCCGGGCACCATGACCTGAAATTCAAAATGGCATATGGCAAGCGACATTAAACTGCAGCCATGCCCTCCAGCCTGGGCTTGTTGGCACACACTCCATTCTCTTCTCCCACTCCATGTCAGCCGTGGAAAAACCAGCATCTCTTCAGCCTTGCCAGATTTACATAATTAAACAATTTGCCTAGCAGGTGAAGGATGGTTTTTTCTCTCCCACAGGAGCCCTTGGCTGAAAGCTGAAGTTAATCAGATAAATTCCTTTGCATTACCACCACAAATGTTCCTAAAGCACAGTCTCCTTGGAGCAACTAACAATTACTTGAGACCCAGACACTAAAGGAAAAAAAAGCCTAATTAAAAATCGTTTTTTCCAGTAGACCCACTGATGCTAAGCTGGTGTGGTGCTACACCAAACAGAGGGGAAATTCAGGAGCACTGCTCTGGTCCTCATAGATCCTCTCCCTGGGAAAGGGTCAGGGCGATAGTGGAGGAATCACCCCCGAGTGACTGAAGAGGGAGCAGAGTCAAGCCTTCCTTTCTGAGTCTGCTGGTTTTTTCTGCACATCTCCACTGGCCTGGCACTAGCTGGTGAGAGCACTTTGGGTCTAATGAGCATTGGCCTGTCTCTCCCCGGTGCAGCTCTCTCTGCTCAGTCTTTTTGCGTGTGGTCTCTAAGAAAGTAGGAGCTACTAAGGTAGGACACTTTGGTCCAACTCTGCCACATGCTGAGCATCTTCCACCTCCATTTGACTTCAATGGGAGCTGCAGGTGCTCAGCACCTTGGGAAACCAAGATGCTTTTTACATTGGTGCCAAAATATGAATTTAGGAGCCTAATTGGAGGCTCTGGCAGGTGAAATCGAGGACCTGATGGGCTCTCATACATTTTGACACTGGGGACACTTAAGGGAGAAATTGTCTCACTGTCACCTCCGTTCCAATGGGACCAGCTCCTGTCCCATTGACCATCGCATGCTGGCACTGTAAAGACTGGCAACTGCTTGCGTGGGGGAGGCCATACCAGTGTAAGCAACACCAGGAAAGTATCTATTGTCTTTAGAGGTCTTGCATGCTTGTAATTTAGCAGCTGGAAATTAGGAGGAGGAGCCAGCACTCCCTGGCCAGTCACCAATCCATTGATGACAGCTATCTTAGAGCATTCGCTATTTGCAATTTGCCACGCAAGCTATGTGATTGGTTAGTTAAATCACATGGAATGGTTCCTATCCCCTGACTGGAAGGCCTCAACCAGCATTCCTGGCATGCATACGGAGGGAGAGGAGGACTTGGAGAGCATGTGGGGCAGATCTGATAGCGACGGGGGCGGGGGGTATTTCACTGCTTGCACCTGATGCAGTTTTAAATCATACCATAGAAATGGAAGAGACCTCTGAGGTCCCAGTGGTCCCAGTCCTGCAGTCCCATCCATGTGGGCAGACCTCTCTGCCCATCCAGAGCCCTACTAGGATTCTGTGGAGGCAGAAGGGATTGCAGGCTTAGGGTTTATGCCCAGGGCAGGATAGCTGTCTGCAGTATCAGTAACCTGGTGATAGGCCATCTGTACAGTCCTAACAAGACAGAGTAGCCCCTTCTCCAGGGCATCTGCTTGCTCTAGGTTATCAAGTCAGGAGGTTTTCACCAAAACAACCCAGGAGAGGGAGGCTCTTGCAAAGGTTAATGGGTGTTGCAGTTAGGACATCTATCGTGCACATTTTGCTCCTTTCCATATTTCATTCCATCTCTCTTAGTCCTACCCCCTTGTCTGACCCTGAACATTTCCTCTCTCTTTGTGGTTACTATGGTAGCAGTGAGAAGCCCCCAGTTGAAATCAGGACCCAATCCCCTGTGGGAGGCAGTGTGTCCTCCTGGATAGAGCACTTGCCTGGGATTATGGAGAGCTGGATTCTATTCCATTCTGCTGCCAACCTGCTGGGTGATGTGGCCAAGTCACTGCCCTGGCCTGTGCCTCAGTTTCCCTATCTGCAAAATGGGAATAATCATACTGACCTCCTTTGTAAACTGCTTTGAAGTCTGCTAATTCAAAACACCATGTAAGACTTATGTAACAGAGTAGGAGGCAGTCACTGCCCCAACAAGCTTAATCATAGAAATATAGGCCTGGAAGGAACCTCAATAGGTCATCGACTCCAGTGACCTGCACGAAGTATTACCAAGACCAGTGGTTTTCAACCTTTTTTCATTTGTGGACCCCTAAAAACTTTCGAATGGACAAACAAATCCCTTTGGAAATCTTAGACATAGTCTGTGGACACCCAGGAGTCCATAGACCACAGGTTTAAAACCACTGAACTAAACCATCCCTGATGGGTGTTTATCTAATGACTTGTTCTTTAAAATCTTCAATGATGGAGATTCCACAACCTCCCTAGGCAATTTGTTCCAGTGCTTAAATACCCTGACAGTTAAGAAGTTTTTCCTAATGTCTATCCTAAATCTCTCTTTCTGCAATTTAAGCCCATTACTTCTTGTCCTGGCCTCAGTGGATAAGGAGAACCATTTATCACCCTCCTCTTTCTAACAACCTTTTACATACTTGAAGACTGTTATTATGCTCCCTCCCAGTCTTCCCTTCTCCAAACGAAACAAACCCACGTTTTTGAATCTTTCCTTGTAGGTCACGTTTTCCACATAACCTACACAGGACTGAGGGGTGTCATCCTCAACCCTATTGTACGGAAGGGGAGCTAAAGCACAGAGAGATTAAGTGACTTGACTATTGGAAGCATGTGACAGATCTGGGAATTAAACGCAGATTTTCTGAGTCCTAGTATAGTTCTTTAACCACAAGACCAGCCTTCCTCGTTATTTGAGGCTGAAACCCTTTCACTTTTCTCCCTCAGCAAACTGATCCCTAGGCCAGCTGCTCATCCAGAGTCATCAGGACCATTGACATATTTCCATTTTCCCCTGTCATCCCGTACAGCCAGCTCTTCCCCAGTCACTGCTCTGAGCAGTCGATTGACCTACTCCACTACATCCCATCCAACAGCTGCTCAGCCCCTCTGACCTTCTGTCAGCCAGGAAGCTTCCCTGGAGAGGAGGAGAAGGAAGCTCTGCAGCCTGAGCTAGAAATTAAATCTGATCTCCAGCATGTGCTGGGAATATAGGCAAGATCCAAAGGGTCCATCTTCAAGCAGCTGTGACATGGCAGTCTCCTCTATCACTAATGTCTGGCAGTAAAATGAAAGTTTTTACTGCTGTTCCAAAGCTCATTGGATATGGGGAGGTGCAAAGGTCTGTGGTTTTCTGAATTGTGTCGAATCAGTTGGGGTTGGTCCTGCTTTGAGCAGGGGGTGGGACTCAATGACCTCCTGAGATTCCTTCCATCCCATATCTTCTATGATTCTATGATCATGTCTGCTCAAAGAACACCAAAGGACAGGTTCAGTATGTTCACATTGGCTGGATATTTCACACACTGCTGCAGTAGCGTGTTTAGGGATGGGCTTAGACACAGGCTGCTACGCATTAGGCAGCAGAGAATGGCAGATCATGGCGTTGCTGGGGAGCGCCATAGCCCCTGAGCTCCCAGATGGGCAGGGACCTGCTGAGGGAGCAGAGACAGGGATCTCAAAAAACCGAGACTGGGGACTTCTAGGAAACACACTGGGTAAAGCAAGAAGGAAACCAAAGTGCAGGGAGACTTGAGAACTCAGGGTAGCAGATAGATGTGGAGCCTTTCAACTCTACCTCACCAGTTTGACTCCTGCTTCCACTGAAAGTTGTTGCTGCTGGGTGCCCTGTGTGAAATGAACTTGGGTCATGACAGGTTAGTTGCTGGCAGATAGTCTCGCCAGTGCTCCTTGACAACTGGCGCTTCTTGGTAACTGTGTGAACAAAGGTATTGACGAAGCCATGGAAACTCACTTAGAACTCTACACACAGTCCCAGCAGGTCAAGCTTGAGGCACACTGATGGTGCCATGGGTGTTTACCCTGTAGTTGTACCTACTGGGTGGGTAAACGGAGGCCTTAGTTCTCAATCTGGCACCTCTCACTAGAAACCAACTCTGATTCTCCCTCACCACAATGCTGAGAAGATTTCAACTTCTTCTAGTCCAAGCCACATATGAAGGAGGGGAATCCTGCTGAGAAGAACATGAGAAATGTGGCCTCACGTCAGTGCAGTTCAGTTCATCCAGAAGAAATTGGTATATAAACCCCTTGCACCTAATAAGGCACAGACCTCACAAAGAAGAACTAGATGTACGAGTGCTGTCGCAGGGGATTATTGCTCTCTCCTTTCACCCCTGTGAACCTACATTCAGATTCACCTTAAGTCACAAGTGAAACGTGTTTGCTTCATCCCTTGTACATTTGTCTGCATCACAAAACCATTGCACTGTGCATCTCCAGGAGTACAGTGACTGTGTGTCTCCCTGCCCTCTAGCACAGACATGGCATCAGCCCCTGCTCCGATAGGAGTCCATACTAGAGTTGGCAGGGGCCTCTGAAGATCAGGAATGAGTGAAAAGGTGCAGTAGTGCAGCTTTGTGCAGATCCAGAAGTGGAACCGTAGAGGAGCAGGGCTGTTGAAGGTCAGGAAGAAGGTGCATAGGTAGAGCTGTGTGGGGTCTGGACTGGCACAGCAGGGGATGCTGCAAATCACAGCTGGGAGCACTGCTGAGGAGTACAAACCACACCCCATGCATCTGCAGTGGACTGGCGAAGCTGTGATGGTGACCCAGAACTGCCATTGCAGGGAGGGCTGAGCTGCATTGGCAGAGACATGCAGGGCACTCAGAGCTGAGGGACAATAGCAGAACGCTCTGTGGGGGCCCACGCAGGACCAGGGGAACTGCTGGGATGCTGCAGGTCAGGACTCAAGCCCTCAGAGCTGCTTGGAGACCCAAGTGACTAGGACTAGGGGTGCCAAGTAAAAATAACCCAAGGGGCCCCTTTTGTCAGCCCATCTCCTCCTCTTCACCTTACAGCAGAAGTGAAAACCTGTAGCCGTTTGGAGCCAGAGAAGAAAAGCCTGCTCGGAAACTCCATCCACCGTGCTCTGTGCTCTAAAGAAATGAAGTGTTTCATTTGGTATGATAATTTTACTGCTCTGAAATGGAGAGGAAACTGTGCAGGCAGCATTGCATCATACTGGATTAACGAGAGCCTCGGGTAAGCACTTCTCAGGGTTCAGGCCTGGCCTCAGAGGCTAAGCAGCAGAAGGTGCATTAATTAGCACTGTCCCCAGAGGCATAGCTGTTGCTGATGCTCCACAGTGCATCCTTGGCAGCATTCATTCTGGTGCCATGTTAAGTGCCGGGGCTGCGCAGAAGAGAGGCTAGAAACTGACAATGAGCCTTCTTCTGGATAGGGTTTGCTGTGGGGAATCTTTACCGTAGTACACAGTGTAGATGGCTGCTTCGCTTTATGAAAAGCGCACTTCCTGATCTCACCTCGCAGAGCATCCACTTCTGCTAGCTTAGGACTCTGGCAGTCTGAGCTTCTTCACAGCTCTCAAGTGACAGCTGGTCTCCAGCTGGGAGGAGGCAGTGACCCCACGGTGCAAGGATGCCTGACCACATCATGGCAGCACCTCATTCATTTCAGGCGGACTTCAGCAACACATAGGACTCCAGCACAAGGAGCAGCTTCATGGCAGTGACTCTTGGGTGCCAGCTACGATTCTAGCTGTGGGCTTTCTTGCATCAGGACTCCAGCTAGGAGCTTCCCCAAAGCAGGTTTTCTGGAGCACGTGGCTTGATTAGGGTCCAGCAGAGGCATGTACAAGCCCTAAGACAGGTAGGCACAAAGCTTAGCTGTGGATTCTCAGGAGAAGAGCAACCAACACATCCCCATAAAAGACACTGGCATAGCTCTCCAGTACATCTTAGGCTGGTTATGTAAGTCATTGCTGAAGGGAGCTGCATCTGTGTTATCTGGCTGCTCCCTGTCACAGTTCAGCTGAAGAATAACATGGAACTGCTCTCTATAGTTACCTTAGGTTTTTATGTAGTAACTTTGACCATGGTATCTAAGCTCTGTAGGATCATTGGCGGCATCTGTGGGCTAGTGGTTGGAGTCCAGGGCTGAGAAGCGGGAGACTGGATATAGTCCCAGTTTTCCCACTGACTTGCTATGGGACTTTGGGTAAATCACTTAACTTTTCTGTGTTTCAATTTCCCCATATAATGATACTGAATCCTCCTTTCCAATGTGCTTTGAGATCTAGTGATGAGAAACCCATAGTTAAGGTTGCAACTCCATGGTGAACATAGTTTTCTCCCTTCCTCACAAAATCCACACTAAAAAAAGTCATAGATTCAAAATTGGTAGGTTAGATCTAAGGCCAAGATAATTTTTTTTAGCAAAGGTTTCATGGTGAACAGGAAAATTTTGTGGTCAGCAGACTAAAGGGGGCATCCTCCCTCTGAGAATCCTAGGCTTTGCTAAATTGGGCCTCCCCATTGTAGATCTGCTAATGTTTACAAGACCAAGGCTCTTCTCCAACCAACCTTAGGACCATTTCATTTAAAACTAAGGAAATTCCCATCCATAAAAACTTAACTAAGGGGAAGTCAAGGTTGCAGGCACAAATCAATATCTTGAATGCATGTGACCTTGCAGGAACATTACTAAAACATTTTTAAAAATTAGAAACCTAGGAGGCTGTACTTCTCACCTTAACTCTACCCCACAATAATGCCCTGGGGAAAAAGTAATCAGAGGAACGTACTGCCTTATCCATTCACAGGACACAGTTTCATTTTATCTTTGATCATAAAAGCTCAGTCTCAGATCTGTAGAGGTTGTCCTGTTTTATGGCTCGCTTTATGGTCATACACTACACAGATACAAGAATTATTCAAGTTCCTAATTACACAGCTAGCATACCGAAGGCAACCGTTCCCTAAGGGGCAGGCCCTGTAAGGTGCAGACGTGTTCGGAGCAGAAGCACAGCACCCCACAGGACTAAATCCTGTGATGCCATCTGAGCACCAGTTCTCCAGTTGTGTCATTAGACACAGCACTAGCCTGTCTCCACATATAATCCCCCTATGCTCAGATCTGTCTGAAAGCTGGTGTGGGGGCAAATCACCATACTTTGTATCAGAGATGTGCATGTATGAAACAAACCACGAAATCAATCTTCTGTGGTGCACATTTTCAGTCCCCTGCATGCAATGGAGGGCAGCTGGATGGACACAGCATTAACAAGGCTGTGGGGGTGTCTCTACAATCTGTCTCTGGCACTGGGAAGGAATGGTTAAAGATGCTGGGAGGGGGTAGAATGACTCCTACAGAAGGGTAGAGATGTTCGGCCACCAGCTCGTGCAGGAGAGCAATTTCCACCCCTAGCAACGGCCTTAGGTCTCTAGTGAGGTAACAGGAACTGCCCTGACCCAGGTGAGTTACTGCTCTGGGCTAGGTAAGTAGGACATGCTGGCTGTTCCTTTTCCCTTGTGGGGGCGAAGGGGGACAGACATTTTTTCTTCCTTTCCTCTATGGGTCTGAGGCCTGAAGCAGAAAATGCGCACCGAGCTGCCCTGAGGCAATACAAGCAATACAAAGGACTACAGCGACCTCCTGCTTTAAGGAGCCTTGCGGAGATTCATAACCAATAGGCCAGTCTAGTCTGTTCCCATGACAGCAAGACATACAGTCACCTCTAGCCTCTGGTGCCTGGAGTCCCTACACCGTTCACCCTTCCCAACCTGTAGTAGGAAACCACAAGCTGTAGCATGCGGCATCATTCCCTCCCTCAAAGGAGCTCTAACCATCCAGCTGGGCTGAATTTATTATTGCTGGGCTAGGAGAGAAGAGGGGAGGAGGGGGGAAACTGAAATAAAACGCATCGTCAGTGCAAAAATTTCCATTACCTAGAAGAGTTTGCAATGAAAAAGTGCAAATTCACTCAGCCCCGGTTGTAGCCTGATCAATTGCAGGGGGAGTGAGCACAGCGACGCTGAGAGATATGGCTTAAACCACCGCTCCCTCGAGCCCCATCACTCAGCAATATGGTAATAAAGCGGCCAAGGCTAAAAAAATGCTACGAGGCTCTGGAGGGTTCAGTCTCATCTCGCTGTATTATGTCCCTGTTACCTGCACTCTAGGGCCTTGTTAGAGCTCACGCAGGCCAGCTGAGGAGAAACGGTTCTGGTCCTTTGGCCAGGGAGGGACGGTGGACCCCTCTGTCACACCTGCAGCTAGAGGGGGAGTAAATCACACTCCTGGTCATACTCATCCCTTGCAAGGCTCTTCTCAGGTATGTATGGCAGAGCAGCTGCTTTGATTGTGAAAACCTCCAGCCAGTAGGTGCCTTCTGCTCTTGCCATCACCCTCAAGTGCCCCCTGTCACTCCTGGTCAGATGGTGCGTGAGCCAAAGCCTACTGAAGCCAATGGAAAAGATTCATGGGGAGGGCTTCCCTTCATCCTGTCCAATCACCAACCACTGGGAGTGCAGCTTTCCATCCGAAATGTGTACACTCCATTCCCCACCCCCACCCATTATCGATCATCAGACACTGTTGGTGATGGGACCAGACCAACACCTCCCCTCCAACCAACCTGAAATTTTGTGAACGTTTGGCTCTTGCTCCAGACATTGTGGCCTTGGTCTATCTCTTGCTATTGCACTCAGTACAACCACTAGGGCCCCAATCCAGCAAAGTACTTAAGCAGGTGCCTAACTGCAAGAACATGAGTGAACCCACTGACTTCAATGGAATTACTCATATGTTTAAAGGTAAGTATGGGCTTATGTCCTTTGTTGAATCTTGGCCCAAGGGCCTGATCCCATTGAAACTAGTGGGAATCTTTTGCACTGACTTAATTAGATTTTGGATCAGGCCCTAATATCAAGGGGGCAGTTGAATGGAGACCCGCTAATAGAATGTTAATAAATGTCCTGAGGAGAAACAAAAACTAAGCCCCCAAACATGTGTATGAAAAACTGGGTTCCTCATCACCAACAGGGCAGCCATGGTGAGCACAGTATATGTCCACCTTGCATTGCCTAGAACCTCTGAGGAACTCTTTCAGGGTTTTTCCAAGTACAGGTAGGTCATCTGCTTAAATATTATGTCCCAGTCATGGACCAGGACCCTACCATGGTGGCCACTGTACAAACACAAAACAGGAAGGCAGTCCCTTCTCCAAAGAGCTTACAATCCAAGGACTGACACTACCAGTCCAACACCCCTGCCTCCTCGGTAAATACCGACCAAGTGCACATATTATGCATTTAAATTACCATCAGCCTCTGGCATCATATTTTGTCTAGTTGAGGAAACGTTCCCCTCCCCTGTGACTCATTAGCATTGCTCTTGTTTGACATGCAGTTGATCCCCAGGTTCAAAGGCAGCCTTCCCTTCTGTCTTTGGACTCCATTAGACTACGCAGCATCTAGACACTACAGTGATGGGCTATATATGGGATATATATGGGATAGATTAGGGATATATATGGGCTATATATGGGATATACATGGGATAGATTAGGCTACTACTGAGCCTGAACCAGACAACCAGATATGAATGCTGTCTTTCCAAAGTTTGGATTTGAATGTCACAATGTGGCTGTATCTTTACAGTAGTCTAAGAAGGAGCTTCCACTCCAAACAACCCCTGAACTTTGACGGATCTTCAGAAAAATTGACCTTATTGGCACAAAAATTCCCAGTGAAAATTTCATGAATATTTTCTGCTAGTACCTGTACATTGTTTCCAGGAAACATTTTCTAACCAACCCTACCAACACTTGAGCTTCCCTATTCTTTCTCCTTTCTCTCTCCTTAGTCTGGGTGTCCCATACCCTGGCCACCTAGAAAGAACATAATAAATCTCTTCACATTCACTTTCCAGCTACAAGATTTGTAGAGGAGGATAATGAATATTTTTATAGAATAGATTCTGTGAATGTTTTACACAAGCCTTGTTAAAAAAAAGTCTGACAGTTACTCTAACAAAAGATGTCTTTATTGCGCGGTCATAAAAGCCATGATATATAGAGCAGTAAGATACTTCAGTTGTATTTGTTGAATTAATTGGATGGGGAAAATACCTAAATACGTAAGTGGAAAAAGAAATAAAGCAACATTTGTACTGGATTTATTTAAGATGAGCCCAGCAATGAAAACAGCTCGAAGAAAGGCACTGAGGTGTATAGCATTGATTTCAATGAAGTAATGCAAGCAGAGAAAATGGCATCATGTATCTATCTGTAAAAGATAGCTCTAATGTATTGGAAATATCTTCTGCATGCTTCTGACCAGGACTTTGGTTTGGACAAAGTAGAGACAGCCTCCTAAAGAGTCTAACACAGTTTATACACTGGGCTCGGTGCATGCTGGTTAATGACTCCAGGAGTTTTTAAAACAAGGGCTATGCAAACTGTCAGCCCTGCTGGTATCACTCCATAAAGCTGTTGTGTTAGTTAAAGACTCCCTGCAACCCAGACCATGAAAAGAGCTATGTGGAGAGGCAATCCCAGAGGAGTCAGCTGAACCAATCCGACAGTGAAATACACAGTGGGGTAAGTTACACATTGGCCAGAAAATCTGCATAAGGAGCAGGTCTGCGTAACTTACATTGACTGGATGATCAGTGAGTGTCCAGAATTAGGGTAACTTACATGCCCAAGGTGCAACAGAAGGGGAGTAGCGAGAAAAGCCTCTGGCAGGAAGCATAGGGAGAAAAGCAGGCCATACGTGGGGATACTCTAGGTAGAGGTCTTCAGCCTAATCCATTTGTGAGATGTTGCCAAAACAAGAGCAATCCCTGACACCCACAAGCCAAGCTGAATAGCCCCTCTCCCAGAGCATATCCTCTACAGCTGGCATCGTTGCCACCTTTTCTGTGGGCCCATGTGTGCTTCACTGTCAGTCCATTTTAACCAGGTCTGACCCTATGGCCTGTCACGCTCCCATCTCCCACATCTGACACTTGCACTCCTCGTGGCCATCATGTGAATCACTGGATGAACTCCAAACATCTCCAATTAGCAATACACCTCATTGTCAATGAGTGACAATCTACCATTACTAGCAACAAGGCGGAACTGTTGCATTAGGGAATAGAGCTCCCTGCAACAAGAAGAGATCTGGATTATTTTATATTGTACAGAGGGGATTTTAAAGGCCAACTGCCAAGCTTCCGCTTCTGTTGGATGCATGCCAGATTGCCACTGGAACTCGGAGCCTGCTGCGTGCTGGTCCTTGAGGGAGCGAGCAGCTCTGCTTGGATCCAACTTCCAGATCTGGCTCCTAGGAGCTAACAAAGGCAGCTGATCCTTTTCAGAACATAGGCAGAAAAAGCATGAGAACTCTGGGCTTTTTTTAAAAGTCAGGTTATTCAACAGCACCAGGCAACTATGGTGCTAAAATTGAGGCTACACTTGCACCTTCAAGGATGTGTGTGCACCCCACTTAAGGCTAGATTCTGAAAGCTACTGAGCACTCACAGCTCCCTTAGTCAGCACCTCTCAGATTGAAGCTTGAATTTGCTTGAACCTACCTGCACTCATGCCAACAGCACACTTGCTCATACCTGTTTTCCTCAATAAATGAGTAGGAACTGCTGGCCCCACAGCTGATCAGCTCTGCCTTTCCACTGGAATCAAAGCAAGGGGAAGGATTTTAGAGTACTGCAGGGTGCATTTGATGCTGGGGGCACCCCCAAGTGTGCATGGAGATCTCAGGCCTGGATACCTATTTCAGTGTGGGACAACAGCTCTTTATGTTCATTCCATATAGCAATCAATACCAGGTCTTGTTTCCTGTTTAAAGATGGTACAGGTCTGTGTAGACTGATCCCAGTATAGACTGCTTGAATCCTAAGGAATGGAACCCAATTCCTTTGAAGCACAGTACACTGTCTGGCAGGAGGTTAGTTTTATGGGTATGTTCCCCATGGGAACGGCATAAATCAGAGGTTCCTAAACTGTAATCAACGGAAGTAGCATGGTAATGGGTCCATGAATGACTAACTGTGAGGTTTGCAGTAGGAGTGCCTGAATTTCATCTATCCAGGTACTTAACCTGATGTTCCTCACTGGCCTTGTAATCATTAGTGGGTGTTAGCCTCATGATATATTCTTTACCTGCCAGGGGTGAGAAACTGGGTAGAAAACAGACTTGCCCAAGATCACACAGCATGTCTTCAACTGAGCTGCCAATCAAACCCCCATCTCCTGAGCCACATGCCAGAACCCTACCCGCTAGCCCACACAGTGCATGCCACTTTCCAACTCTCACCAAGTCTATTATGAGGCCTACAAGGTTTGCAAGGTTAATTTGGAATCCACGCCTTTTCCAGGGTGATTCCATGTTTCACCCCCCACCTGCACTGAGGCTAGAAGATCCTCAAAAAGCTAGGTCGCACAAATGGGGATCAGCCCTACAATGTGCCACATAATATATTTTCAGGAGGATTTTTCCCCCTCCCTCCCTTCATTGTCTCACTCTGCTCCCTTTTTCACAGTCTCCAAAGCTGATCACAAACAACGTAACAGTTGAGTTCAGGTTTATCTTTCAAGCCCATGATTCTTGCATGGGCTCAGCCATCCCAGCTTTGTTGTTATACCTGCCTCCAGCTCCAGCTACGCCCAGCCGCCCCATCTATGCACGTACATCTGTCTGAAATGGCACACTTCGCAGATTTGCAGCTCCCTCTGGAGGTCACAGGGAGTACTACAGAATACACAAGGGAGAATTACAGGTGGCACGTTAAGATTTATGTGAAGAATAATGATTCCTAAACACTCCAAAAAGACAAATCTTTAACAAATTCACTCTCCAGCATCTGAGCCGAGGACTTTGTGGAACGCAGCCTAGAGTGCAAGACAAGCTGTGACAGGCATACAGCTGAGACCAAGGAGCCAAGGCAGCTGAGGGCGCACCTGCGGTCTGGGAGCTGGGCCACTGGGACACAGCTGAGTCTAGGGAATCAAGACACTGGAATACAAGCAATCTGAGCTGCTGGGATGCAGTGAGCCAGGAGCTGGATTTCTAGAATGCAGCTGAGGCTGGGCAGCTGAGCTGCTGGAACACGCATGGCAGCAGGAGCCAAGATGCTCGGATGTGGATGGGGACAGGAGGCAAGGCATCGAAGCGCAGCTGGAAGCCAGGGACATTCCCCTACCCCTTCACTTTCAGGAAGCTTCCATCTGAAAAACAATCCCTGGGCCTGGCTCTGAGAGCCGAGTCAATAGTTTACAGAGAATCAATGGGCTGATGAATTTCATCTTTCCCTGCTCACAAGCTGTCTGCGAGCAGCTTCCCATCTTCTCAGAGGGATTCGTTATTTGCAGAATAATTTCCATGACTCATTCTTGGGCCGCAGCCTGTTCCCGGGCCGCTCGTTGCAGACAGTCAGCATTCAAGCTGTGCTGGCTAGTTTTGATTGGACACAAGGGGCAGATCACATGATGTGGTTTTCTGCTCCCTGGTAAGTGCACTGCTTAGAATGAAATTAACGATGAAAATGCTCATGTTTATGTATCTAACAACCACTTCCAGCTGATTGTTTTCTTCCATGCGCTCCTAAATCTAGGTAGTCATATGGCCCCCATGGCCACAATATTTGAGCACCTAGCAAACATTTACCAGTTTAATCTTCTGGGCGGTAGAGAAGTATCATAATTCTCTTTTTACCGATGAGGAACTGAGGCACAGGAGTTTAAGTGATTCGCCCAAGATTACATAGGCAGCCTGTGGCAGAGCTGAGAATAAGAACCCACCTCTCCCAAGTCTCAGTCCAGTCCTTGAACCACAGTCCATGTGAATGGAAAGCAAACATGAAATAGGTGCAAGCTGCAATAAAGAAGTCATGGAAAAACTGGACTGAAGGCTTGCAAAGTAGTCATGTTTGCAGCATTGGCCTCACTCTGCTTTTCGGAAACAAGAGGAATGAGAAAGAGTTCAGCTTCTCCATCCACTCAGAATGCATCATCTATCTGAATGCTAAATGGAGGGTTTCCAAAAACAAATTCCTTCTGATGTGAACAATTATCCAGAGGCTGTGGGTCTCCTTGACTCTTTTGGTACCAACACACAGATTAGACTGTGATTTCACAGTGCAGTTGCCTTAAGCCTGCTCTGATTTGCTCCAGCAAAGAGGCTAGCTAATTAATCACAAATGTTATTTTCTTTGAATAAGCAATCAAGTGAGATTTAGAGGTGAGAGTGGACGGCAGGCTGGAAACAAGTTTGCAGCATGAGATGGTGGCGAAAAATAACAAAGCCATTGTAATTTTGGGTCACATATGCAGAAATATTGGGTCACAAACCAGTAATAGTCTCTTCTGTATTCAGCACTGATGAGATGCACCTGGAAGATTGCACTCAGTTTTGGGCATCTCAGCACCAAAAAGACAGCAACAAATTGGAAGGGGTACACAGATGAACAGGAACAATGATGGTAGATGTTGATATATGCCTAGAGGAAAGGTTCAAAGAACCAGACACCTACGGTTTGGTTAAATGATCAGCAACAGGATATGGGAATCATCTATACGTCTACTGAAGGTGGGAAAGAGACACTCAGACCCTACAGTGATGGGTTCCTATATAGACCACAATAACTCAGTGTGGCTATTTTCCCCCTCTCTTTAGTGGCTAGATCACATAAAGAGGTTTATGAATCCACTGCTGCCAGTCAGCTAGCAGAGCTGGTTGTTTAGGTCAAGCAGCAAAGGGTTTTGCTTTCAGATGGAGAGGGTTCTGGATCCCACTCCCAGCCAGGGGCAGCACTACCCCACCAATAGTGTTGTTAGGGGGAGTAGAGCTATAATGAATGGCATGGAACTGAGCAAAGGAAAGTTTCAGTTGCTCTTCCCAACAGGACCATCTAGTGACCTGTGCAATAGGCTCCCAAAGGGTGTGGTGAAAGCCCCAGCACTCCAGGCATTCAAATGAGGCTACTGGCAGCCACTAGTCAAGTTGAGCTCCTGTTAACATCTGCCTGAGTTAAGGGGCTGCTGGGAGTGAGCTGGGAATGAGGAACAGTCCTGTGCTGATGCAGACAGGATGACTTCAGGGGCCTGTCCACAATGACCAAAAAGAGTCTGCCTCGCTAGCCCAATAACAATGACCATGATGTCTTTCAGCGCAGCCACAACCAGGACCTCTCAAAGGAACCTCAACCCACGTGAAACCTACATGTCTGTGGTGTAGACTCCCTAACATCAACCCGAGTCTAACTAAAAGGTTACTCACGGGCTTTTTGAGACAATCTGGCTGGAGTTCTGGTTTCCCATTCAGTTTTGGGTGTTCCTGTAACAATCAAAGTGAAATGCAGTGGGGCAAAGTGAGCTGGGGGGACAACAGACAGAGCTCAGCAAGGGCAAGGGGGCCAAGGTCCATCACCACCACATGTTTGTGTGAACAAACTTGCTGATCTGCGCCCAGCATCTTCTCATTCAATGCACTGTGATGGGACAACGCCATTGCCAGGCACCCAGAAAACAAGGGATGAACTCCAGCTCAGACTGGGTCTAACCCCTTCTCGAGGACTACCCTGTAAACACTGGCGCATTGTAGGAATACAGGCCTACATTGGACCTGGGTGTACTATGGTTTTTAATTCAGTGTTACTGTTAGCACAAGTGAGAGGCGCAAAGCATATAATTAAAAAGAATGAGGTCCTGAGAAAGAAGGATGGTTTGTGCTAAACTTGTAGTGACCTTTGAACTACCAGTGTTACCTCATTTAAGGATTGGGTTGAGGTAATAGGAAATGAAGAAAATATGGTTAATTGGAGCTAAGGTACAGAAAATAATTGGTTTGTTTAGTTTATTATAAAGAAATGCTTAGTTTAATTGGTTGGGAGAAATATGGCAAAACAAGATAAGGAAAAAGCTTGAAGAGAGGGAGACCCAGCCACTGATCTTGTCTTGGCCAGGCCAGAGGACAGCGGTTAGCCCTAAACAACCTCATCTGACCTTAACTAAGGTCAGATAACCACTTGTTTGTTACAGTGTATAAAAAGACATGGTTGCAATAGGTTTCTTTGTCAGAGCTTTTCCTTTCCCTTCTGTATCCATGTCATTATGGGAAAGTGTTTCCCGAGCCTGATCCTAGAATCCTAGAATATTAGGGTTGGAATGGACCCCAGGAGGTCATCAAGTCCACCCCCCTACTCAAAACGGGACCAACCCCAACTAAATCATATAAGCATTTACATCCAGTTGTATTTGGTCAGTGTTTGTAACTTTATTGTTGCTAGGATATTAACAACAAGAATGTATATGCCTAAATTGCTATTTTGGCTACAACAAACATCAAGCAGCCTTTAGATTCTTAACGGAATGGGGAGAGGGAACTGAGACATTGTAAGCTTTCATTAACTCATCAGGGAAATCATTTCTAACAGGTATGATTTCCAGAGGTGCTGAGCACTCACAAACCAAGCAGCAGCACTCACACCACTGAGAGCAAGGACCCTCACTCCTTCAGCAAGAGACCTGCCAGTTTCTTCTACTGAGCCAGTCCCATCAGCTTATGTGGACATCTCTGTATGGCTAGACAAAAGCCTGCAGTATGATCCTGCCACCATTCTCCACACTGCCATCCTGGGGTAGGGCACAACCCTCACTCATCATCTCCTGCCAGCAAAGAACCCAGCCCCTTTGCTCCCCAAGGTAGTTCTAGCTGAGTTACTTATCTGGTCCCTGTTACCACAGGAGTTGAGTGCTTCACAGTCTTTAATGTATTGATCCTCATAGCACTGCTGTGAGGTAGGGCAGGGCTGTTATCCCCTTTTCAGATATAGAACCAGGGTACAGAGAAGCTAAGAGACTTGTCCAAGGTCACACAAAGTCTGTGATGGAGCAGAGAATTAAACCAGAGTCTTCTAAGTCCAAGGATCCACTGGATCATCTTGCTTGCCCTCGACACAGCTCACTCTGCCAAATGACCTTCCATCTCGTAGAGGGCGACTTTCACCCTTGTCCTACCCAGAGCATCTCCCTGGATCTCTCGGATCACACTATATCCCACACAAGCTCTTAAAGATGATGCACATGCAGCATAGGCCTTCTCCTGGCCCAATGCACAGGGTGACTCGGCCCCTTGGAGAGACACATGCTGCATCTGGAGAACCATCCAGCATTTCCTGGCTGGCTCCTCTGTTGCGGTTGGAATGCCAAATAAGAGTAGAAAAGAAAGGAGAATGAAAAGAATGCAGCCTGAGGTGGAGAGAGCCCAGGCAGATACAGATGCCCAGATGCTGTGTCCACCCAACCACTGGTTTTCAAGGGGATGTTGCTCCCCACAGCATCTCTGGTTTGAAGCCACCCTTCCTTTTATGCAAACTGACGGCTGTCAGATGCATTATCTCAATTTCCATCAGCAAGATGAGACCTCAGTCTCTCACAATCACATTAATTTGTTTGCGCCACAGCCCCCAGTCTCCCTCCTAGCAGGTTCGTTTGGTTTCATGGGCTTTTGCCGTTTGGCTAGGGAGATGGCAGGGTGCAAATGAAAAGTCCTTTGAAGGCTGAAGCACGTGTGTGACATTGGGTATTGGGAAATGTGACAACAGAACGAACCCTGCCTACAAGGAGAAGGCTTGTGATTATCACGCACAGAGC
Organism: Mesoclemmys tuberculata; assembly: GCA_007922155.1. Lineage (NCBI taxonomy): Eukaryota > Metazoa > Chordata > Testudines > Chelidae > Mesoclemmys > Mesoclemmys tuberculata. The sequence goes on from ML675621.1 coordinate 8,185,222, forward strand.
ACATCAGAATAAAACAGCAACTACAGCACTGATGGTGATAGTTACTGGAAGAGAAATAGCCCGCTGGTGCCAGCAGGAGGCATTTTACCCAATGTGGACTGAAAATCACTGAGAACACGGGGGTGAGGGGACTGGAAATGGCTCGTGGGTGACAGATGTGGAGCTGTCACACATGAGTGTTGGCGGGGCATGGTCCAGTATGATCCACAGAGGATATGCAGCTACTACAGCTCTTAGTTAAAGGAGTTACTCCTTTAGCTGAATGTGTAGCAGCAAATGTTCGTACCTCTAGATGTACCCAGTAGGGTCCGCAATGACAGCTGTTGCAACAGAACATGGGAAGGGGTCCCCAGACTGGAAATGAGTAAAAAACTCACTACGTATCTTCCACTTAACGAAACTTATCTCTTTTCTTGCTTACAGAGTAACCATGAGCTGATCACTAGCCCCTCAGAAGCTGTTATTCCCATCTAGTCAGTGATGGTTTTTTCAGAATTTTTTTACTCTATAGCTTGATTGCGACTATTCTAAATAACTTGCAATTGGCCACATAAATCACATGGCATTGTCTTTCTTCCTTGAGCAGATGAGTACCCAAGCGCTCCTGGCATGAATACTTACAAATTCAAAATTCACCCTCTGTGCATTCTCCATCTGCAGCTTTGATTGGTGGCTTCTCATGGACTCTTTTCCCAGTGAAATGCCACCACAGAGAGAGGCATGGGGAACAAACTCAAGAGAGACATGAACATAGCTGGAGGTAATGGACTTAAAATCTGGAGGTTTAAAATCGGAGGTTCCCAGAAAACCGAGGATGATTGCGACCATGATCCAAGTCATCCATTATTATTGATTTGCCCAGTTGTATCTGGGACTAAGAGCTGGAAGAACTTGCAGTGCCAGCCTGGTGCCAGCAGGCATGGTGCCAGCCGGTTAGCGTGGAGGTGTAGCACTGCCATAGCGATTCCATAGCAAAGGTTGCATGGAGATTTGTTCTTAAGGCAGGGAATAAAGGTGAGATTTTCCAAGCAACCTAAAAAGGATTTGGACACTCAGTTCCCATGCATTTTTAAAGGGACTTGGGTGTCAAGCTCCTTTAGGCACCCTGAAAAAAATCTTGCCCTTAATCTCCCCAGATTTATAGTCCTTCTCTTTTGTGGCCAGACTGAAACGCATTGAGGCTCTTCCAGTCAGCATGTTGATTTGATCAGTATCCTACTTCTATGGACAGTGTTGAAATGCAAATCCAAGAAAGGCCGTGCCTGGAGGGATTCAAGTTAAAGCAAAAGCTACAGTTCAGCATATCCATGTCTCCCTGCCCTTCCCCCACAGCCGCCACTTCTCATTAGGAGTGAGTGACAGACAGGAGCTGGGATAGAATGCCATATGGGCTGCGTCTTGGGAAGCTGCAGGGAAATGTGAGAGTTCAGGGTTGAGGCATCTTGTCTGGCCACCTGTTGGAAAGCAACACACATATACACAGAGATCTAGACCCACTCTGATCTCACGTCCATGCTTTTACCCCAGAGTAACTCCCTTGACCTCAGTGGAGCTGTGCCTGATTTACACAGTGCATGTGAGAGCATAATCAAGCCCATGACAAAAATGTGTTGCTTCATTTGGTTAATTAATCTACCATTGCACTCCAAGTGCACACAGTGCAACAGTGAAAACACACATACACACACTTCTACAAGTTAACCCAATGAGAGGCAAAGAATTCCACCACCTGGAAATGGAGATAGAAAACCAAAGCCCTCCCAAACTTAGTACATCTCCCTCACTAAAAGCCTGGACAAAAACAGACAGGGCTTCCAACTTGCTTAGGAGATCAAGAGACCTAGGCCCTATGGGCCAATGGGGAATGTGAATTCCAGAGTCCAAGGCCCTCCACTGAGAACAGATCCCAGATGTGTTAATCTGCAGAGCCTCGGCTCAGGTGTTCCAGCTTTCTCGAGGATGAAGCCCTATGAAGCTCTGCACTGGGATCTTTGTGACAGGAAAGACTCAAATAATGAAGGGCCCTGTAGCATAAAACCAACATCTTGAATTACACCTGGATACTGATTGGAAGCCAGTGCAGATTTGGGAGCATAGGTGTAATCTACTCCATGCCCTCTGCTAAAGCCAACTCGTACTGACATTCGGCACTAGCTAAAACTGCTGAGTAGTCAGAACATAAAGCAGCCATACAACGTGGAGGGGTGAAAGCACGGCTAACGCTGGGGAGGCACAATCACATTCTAGCTAAGCACAGATCGGAAAAGTGATCATGGCCACCCCTGAACCAGATGGAAAACCAGCAGCTGGGGAAGCGTGGTGAAAGGCAGGCACGTTTCTGAAGTGGGAAGGACTGGTCGAATCTCCATCACTGGTCTGAGCCCTCCTCTACCTTTCCTTCAGTCCATGAGCAAATGCCTGAAAAGTACTGAGGAACTCAGGTAACCTCACAGGTCAGGTCAGATGTTAACAGCCACACACAAGTGGGTGTCATCTTAAGAATGACGGTAACGTGACTGTGCAGGAGCGTTCTACCCCTTCAGGGCCAGCCCGGAGCTCACGGAGACCAGGCTGAGTGCAATGAAGGAGACTCCCTACTCCGCCCTGATGCCCTGTCTACACAGGAAGAGCAAGAGGAAGCAAAACATCTTGCCACCCCTTGGAAGGTTAGCCTGACCAGGCACACAGCCTTTGCTTGGGAGATGGAACAACAATTCAGGCCCCAGGCTCTGATCTATGTGTTCCTTCCCGGGGCTTCATTAACGGAGACAGTTTGGACTTGTTTGGTTTGGCTTCTCATTGCCCTGATGCGTGCAAGCAGATTGGCTGATGCCCAGTTGGGGAAGGGACGGTGGGGCTCACCTGCAGTGCCACACCTGGCCAAAAGGGGGGCTTAGGGTGGCCCACCAAACTGCCTTGGCTCTCTACAGCAGGGGTGACAGAACAGAGCCCTGTGGTACGCTGTGTACTGTGGTACACAAGAAAGCTTATGAGCAAAGAACAATTGTCCAGCAGTGCCCTCCACCACCTTGCTGACCTGGGACACTAGAGCCCTTCTGGCTCAAAGCCCTCTTGCCCTGCCAACCACCACAAAGCGGTCAGGAAGACTTTGTATCAAAGGCAGTTGATGTCAAAAAGGATCAACACAGATATCTCGTCATCATCCATCGCCAGAGGAGATCACCAATCAGCTGATCTAGGGATGACTGTCTAGCAGATGGACCACTGAAGTAGGACTCAGAAAACCTGTGGTCAATTCTTGGCTTTGCCACAAACTTCCCAGGTGACTTTGAGCAAGTCACTCTCCCTGTGCCTAGGTTCCCCATCTGTGCTACAGAGGTAATAGCTTTGCCATTGATGGCTGTGAGGTGCTCAGATAATATGGTGTGGAGGGCCATGTAAGTATCTAGATAGACAAACTAGTGCTGGCTCAAAGCAGCACCTCACAGAGGCTATCTTCAGCTGCTATGATCCAGGCTCTGACCTCTGCTAGATCCATAACCACCAAGCTGACATGCATGCAGCCTCCCCTCTGGGCCTGCTCACAACAGGCCACAGTTCAGGGAGCCCATGTGTGGTATGCAGGTTGTGTCAGTCAGTCTGGGAGCAGAAAAACCCCTCAGCCTGTCTGGGCCCTGCAGCCAAGATAAAGGATCCCCTCCATAGTCATTACAACCAGACCCTCTCCCCCAGCATGCTGCAAGACATCTACGCTATGCATATCTATGTGCACAGTGCAAGGGATGTATACACACTCCAACCAGAGTGCCAGTCTTTACATGCGTCCATCCAGATCAAACCACACAATGCTACCAGAAACAGGCTTGCGCACCCACCTGAGGATGAACCATGCCCCACAACACAGCAGCACAAGCGTGTCTTGCCTGGGGAGTGTGGCTCCCACTGTCACCGACAGAGAACACACATGACGTCCCCCACACTGGTAAGAAAGAATGGGGTGGGTTCTGTCTGTGTCAATGTCCATCACTCCTATCTTTTGTACAGAAAGACTCTCTTGGCTTCCACAAGCCAAAACCCCCAACACAGCTGGGGGAATGGGAAGGTGAGTGACAGTCCAGCCTCCAATTGTCTGAGCTGTCCATAGCTCTCCCCAGAGCAGGCTGCCATAGCCTCAGCCTGGTGTTCGGCGGAGAGTGCAATCAGCGATTCAGAACCAGAGATTCCCTCAATAGTGTGACTAATAAGCCTGCGTACAGCTTTGTGTACAGTGGTGGCTGCCGCGGCAGCAGTAACAAGTGCTGCAGGATGCCCTTGGAAACGAGATGCAGTGACCTCAAGGGCTCTCCTTGCATTCTAACCAGGACACCATGAGCCATCCACATTGCCCCCTACTGGGGGGAGCTGGAGAGCCCTGCCTCCCAGCCTGGCACACTGCTTCCACTTTGGGAAGCAGCTGCCAGAGGCTGCAAAATGCTGGGTCACACATTAAATCTCTCTCTCTTTTCATCTTCTTATCTTGCTGCTTTCCCATCTCTCACTCCTTACTGGCAGGGATGCTATTTCACTGGCAGCAAACAGCGACAGGATGGTGCAGAGGGACTGGGGGATAGAGGAATAGGGCCAGCCCCTGCCGGAATGGAGCGGCAGTGACTGGGGGACAGAAGCATTGGGTAAATTCCTCCCACTGTGGGGAGGTAACAGAATTAGAGGTATGGGGCAGGGTGATTGAGGCACAGGTATGGGGCCAGCCCCTCTAGCAGTGGCTGAGGGGGCAGTAGGTGATTCCCCTTTCTGGTGGTGGGTCCTCCCCTCTGCTTCCCCATGGTGGGGAGCCAGCAGCCATACATTCTGCAGAAGGAAGAGCCTGGGAGACTGGCTGGAGCCCTCAGGCAGGAAACACACAGGGCTTGCTCTCTGTGAGGGTCAGATGAACTCAGCACTGTCCAGAATCCCAGCTGCCATGGCAATTTCCATCCTAAGTGTTACAGGAGTCACAATTTGGAGGTTCTGCTCCATATGACTACACTCCATCACCTCTGCCCTCAGCACCATCCTCCCCAACACAGCAGCAGAGATGTGGCCAGTGGAAACCATCTCATTCTTGCCTGTCTTGTCCTTCCAAGCATGGCCCAGTGGCTAGGGTGCTGTTAGCTTGTGATGCAGGACAGAGTCCTGGCTTTAAGTCCCTGCTCTGACAGTCTTCCTGGGTGACCTCGGGTAAGTCACTTAGCCTCGGTTCCCCATCGATACAATGGGCATATTAGCTCTGCTCTACCTTACAGGAGTGTTGTGGGGATAAATACATAAAAGATTGAGTTGCTATAGTGATGGGGCCACATAAGTACCATGGACAGACATTCATTTGGCCACAGAAGAGGAAGAACAAGATTTGTTCCTGCACTGCAAGTCTTTTCATTTCACTTTTCCCCCTTGCGTCATTTCCGAAAGCAAAGGGAAGGGAAGAAGGGAAGGGGGAGAGATGGTGAATGGTCAGAAGCAGTGATGATATCCCAAATTTCCAACAACCAGTTCTATAAAGGCAGATGATGTTTAAGAACCTATTCTGAATAGGTTCTTAAACATCATACACACAGCACCCAACACGGTATCTCGCAACACCCCAGCAGCCAGCACTTCAAACCACCCTCCGCGGAGCAACTGACCAGCCCTGGGCAATTTTGGTGGCAGGGAGAATCGCAGGATTCACCCGCTGCTAACAACCGGTTCGCTGTGGTTTTTTTATTTTAAGAACCGGTTCGCGCGAACCGGTGCGAACTGGTAGCATATCATCACTGGTCAGAAGTGGCTGCGAAGAGCTCACCTCACACAGATGAAAAGCAAAATTATTTCAAAGAGAACACCTCAAAGCAGATTAGAAGAAAGAAAAAATCCGCAGCAAGGCTGGAATAAAAGGTGACCTTACAAAGGCTCTTCCTCTTCCCGCCCGATTTCAGAAGGGTAGCAAACCACATGCTGCTTCAGAGGGGGACTCATCTGAATGGATGCACTGCTGTTGTTTTTAGGCCATTAGCAGCATTGCTGGGTAACAGGCAATGCCCCCCACGGACAGATCTGAGGAGCTGTCAATGGACACACAGAATCTGCACTAAAGTGGGGGGCATCTCTGTGATGGGTGGAAGCAGGCAGCACTAGCCACAGTACATCTCACAAGAACAGCTCCTCTGACTTCCCTCCTCTGTCAGAACTGAGGGAATCCAGCCCTCAGAGAAAGAGTCACACATCCGAACCATCCTCCTTGGTCCTGGACATATACCTGTCTCCTGGTTCTGACTCGGCTCTCCAGGAACCGACAAGCTTCCTGGAGAAAAGTGATTGGCTCCCATCTTGGCCCAAGTTTGGGAATCTTCCAGCCAGCCTGGCCTGGGTTTGGGCCTTTTGAGTCTCACCTGGTTCCATTGGGGATGTTATCCCAGGTCTGCTGGCAATACCCTGATAGGTTTTGTGCAATTGTGCCAGCCTGGGGGAATCCAGGTAGTCAGAGACAGCTGCTTTCTCTCTGGGAGCACCCCTAAGAGTTTGTACACAAAGGGAGGATGGTCCAGGGAGTGAGCAATCTCTGCCCATGTGGAAGGTGGGAATGTTGCAGCTGTGACATCATTTCCTTCCTGCACAAGGAGCCATGCAGAAGGGGCTCTACAGCTTGAGGAAAGGCAAGAGACACCCCTTTCCCTGCAGTGCCACCTCTTGTGTGGAATTTAGGAGCTAAGAATAGAGCTGTGTTAGCTCCTTCTGGCTCTCCTCCTCAGCTGCTGATGCCCACAGGGAGGGTCAGTTGCCCATGTGGAGCTCCTGCCCCTACAAAGCTGCCCTCCCCTACAGCTCTCCAAGGATCCATGGTGTGTGTGTGTCGAGGGTGGGGGCAAAAACCCTCCCCAGTGTCCCAAAGAGCTCTCCCTAGAGGGAGGACTTTGCAGGAAACCCCACAAAGGGGAAACTCGGAGTTTTCCTGCCTCTCTAGCTCCACAGAAGACACATGCAACCTAATAAGCATCTGGTAACAAAAACATTATTGCCATTAAAATCAGTACAAACCCAGCCTGGGGTGGAGCGTGGGAGTGATTTCAGTTCACAAGTGGAGGGTCAGCATTCCCAAGCCAAAGGCTGCCTGCAATAGCCTAGGGAGCTGAACTGCTCCTGAATGTTTATTTGCTAGTGTTTTGCTCACCTGCCAGGCACACTGACATCCCCAGTGCATTTCAAACTAACCAGGCTTCCTAATGGGCACAAAACGAAGGGCCAGCTCGCTCAATCGTGTTATCCTTATTTAGCTACTTACATGTACCCAGTGGAGTCAGAGCCCATTCTGCTGGGCACCGTACATAGCCACAGAGAGAGAAAGAGTCCCTGCCCTCGGAGAGCTTACTCTAAACAAACAAAGCATAGGAGAAAGGAAACATCAGAGAGAAAGAATTGAGTCACAGAGATGTTAAGGGACATGCCCACATCACACAGGGAGTCTGAGGCAGAGGTGGGAATTAAACCTCTGTCTAAATCTCAGACCATGTTGTAACCATAATGCCATCTAAGCCTTCCCACCCTCACAACAACCAACCCAGAGTTTATAAATACATTCTAATTTTATTTAATTGTCTCTCTCTTTTCTGAAAAGCAGCCCCACATCTCTTCAGCCTAGGGGAGTTTGTCTTGCTGATCCCTAGATCGCCACTCAGATGTAAGTGACATCTGTGCTCCATTCCCCGAAGTCATCAGTCATCTGTCCGAGACTTCACTCACCCAAACACAGGCTGGCAGCCAGCAGCCGGCACACGAGGAGTGGGAATGAGGGAGAAACAAGGAGAAGGAATATTACTTTATTTCCTGTCAGCTTATCAAACAAGCGAGTGAACAACCTGCAGATCTATTATACCCCATATACATGGAGCAGAGATTAAAAATGATTCATCCCAGACATTGTCTTAAATAACTTCCACCTGTCTGTTGGTTTCAACGACACTTCCAACATCACAAAATTCTGAAGCTCTCAGCCAATAGCCCTTTAGATTTTTCAAGGCCTCTGATGGCATCACAACATTGAGCAATAGCCAAGACAAGGTTCAGAATATGAGGCAGTATGTCTAGTGGTTAGAGCAGTGGAGTGGGCCTGAGGATTCCTGAGTTCTAATTTCTGGTCTACGGAGAGGAATGGGGGTGGGTCTAGTGGTTAGAACACTGGCATGTGAATTGGAACCTTTAGGTTCTTGCCTTAGATCAGGAAGAGGAATGGGACCTAATGATTAGAGCAATTGGACTGGGAGTCAGGACTACTGGATTTTAGCCCTAGCTCCCGAACGGAAGTGATATCTAATGGTTAAAGCAAGGCATGGGGGTGTGAGGACTCCTTAGTTCTTTTCCCAGCTCTGGGAGAGGAGTGGGTTCCAGAGACAGGAGCAGAGGGATTGGGAATCAGGGACTCCTGATTTCTAGGAAGAAAGAAATATTGTCTAGTGAGTAGAGCAGGGGACTGGGAATCAGGATTTGAGAGTTCTATTTATGATTCACATTGTAACCTAGGGTAAATGACTTCACCTCACTAGATCTCACTTTCCCATCTGTAGAATGAAGATAGTGACACTTACCCATGTCCATAAAGCTGTGAGATCTATGGATGAGAAGCGCTTTATAGACATTATCATCAGCATTTGATAACATCACAAACTATGCTGGAAAAACTTCCATTGAATTTTTCCTCTTTGCCACAGCTTGTTTTTGGAATAATGATATATTCTGAATAGGAAACAATGTGTCATCTATGATTTAGAGGCTATGGAGCCTTTCACCTATAAATCACTGGTTCAAATCCACAAATCCAGTCCTAATCAGTAGTCTCTGAGTATCTCATTACCAGCTGGATTTTGTAGCCCATGTTAAATTAATTGGCACCATTAGCCGGTTCCTAAAGGACAGATGTTTCCACCACAAATGGCATTAACTGGGCCTGTTGTTGGTAGTATCATCAGAGAGGCCAAAGATGAGGACTAAATGGGCCAAGGTGGCTGATATCAAGTGGAGTGCCCCAAGGGTTGGTCCTGGGTCTGGTTTTGTTCAACATCTTCATTAATGATCTGGAGGATGTGGTGGATTCCAAGTTTGCAGATGACACTAAACTGGGGGGAGTGGTAGATACACTGGAGGATAGGGACAGGATACAGAGTGACCTAGACAAATTGGAGGATTGGGCCAAAAGAAATCTGATGAGGTTCTGTAAAGACAAGTGCAGAGTCCTGCACTTAGGATGGAAGAATCCCATGTGCTGCTACAGACTGGGGACTGACTGGCTAGGCAGCAGTTCTGCAGAAAAGGACCTGTGGGTTACAGTGGACAAGAAGCTGGATATGAGTCAACAGTGTTCCCTTGTTGCCAATAAGGCTAATAGCATATTGGGCTGCATTAGTAGGAACATTCCCAGAAGATAGAGGGAAGTGATTATTCCCCTCTATTCAGCACTGTGAGGCCACATTTGGAGTACTGTGTCCAATTTTGGGTCCCCCACTACAGGAAGGATGGGAACAAATTGGAGAGAATCCAGTGGAAGGCAGTGAAAATAATTAAGGGGATGAAGCACATGACTTATGAGGAGAGGCTGACGAACTAGGCTTGTTTAGTCTGCAGAAGAGAAGAGTGAGGGGGAATTTGATAGCAGCCTTTAACTACCTAAAAAGGGGTTCCAGGAAGGATGGAGCTAGGCTGTTCTTAGTGGTGGCAAATGACAGAACCAAGGAGCAATAGTCTCAAATTGCAGTGGGGGAAGTTTAAATTGGATATTAGGAAAAACTTTTTCACTAGGAGTGTGGTGAAGCACTGGAATGGGCTACCTATGGAGGTGGTGGAATCTCCATTTGTAGAGGTTTTTAAGACCCAGCTTGACAAAGCCCTAGCTGGGATGATTTAGTTGGGGTTGGTCCTGCTTTGAGCAGGGGCTGCACTGGATGACCTCCTGAGGTCCCTTCCATCCCTAATCTTCTATGATTCTATGTCAATGTGAAACCTGGGTTTCTCCACATAATGGTCATCATAAGGTGACCAGAAGTCAGATCAGTAGTAATGCCAGCTCCAAGCATTCAAAAGCCACAAATCAAGTCCCTGAAAAATCATAAGATTGGCTTAAATATGATATTAAAAAAATACATGGATTTGTCTTTGTCTTCTGGCTTCTAAGACTTTAGGAGGCATCTGCTTCATGTTTTCACATTTTTCTTGGTAACCGTGCAGGCTAGGAACTTTCATTAAAAAAAAAGTAAGCTGAATTTCTCATGCAATTTCATGCTTCCTTCAGTGGGGACATTACCTGGAGTTTTTCTTATTGTTCACTTCACAATAAAATCCTGACAGTTGGCAACATGGTACAAAACAAAAGTATATATATATATACATTTTAATGTTTGCTGGGATCAGTTCTGACTTGACAGCAAGGCAAGCCTATTTCTTGGAATGGTTGATTTTTCCCGTAATGTATTGTTCGGAACAAATCCATCCTGAAATCCCGGATGAGTATCGTTAACCTTCACTTCAAGCAAAAGAACAGCTTTCATAGCATTTATATTCATTCAGCATTTCTCTCCACTCCAGCCTCTACTCTCCATGCTGAACACTCATTCCACTGGACTGTTTGTTCCTGGAAAACAGGGAACAAATCCTGCTTCATACAGCAATGCTTTCTGAACTACCATTTTGACTGATGAAGTGAAAAAAAAATGGGACATTTCAGATGACTTGAAAAAAGTTTATGGGACATCAGGACATCATCTGAAAAACTAGGGCTGTACTGGTAAAAATGGGACATTTTTGACATATGGTCACGCTATGTAAAGTTCTTCTGTGTGTTAAACCAGGCGTAAAGCAGGTAGCAGGATGCATTTGCAATCTCTTACATAGGACTCCTATACTGACAGCCAAGAAGAATTAGCAAGACGGCTGCCACCGCAACTAGTTATAACAGAGGGCCTGGTTTTCAAACAGGTCGGTGAGAAATGTCATTATGGCCTTGATCCTGGGAGATATTGAGTGTCATCACCTTGCCCTGAAGCTGGGGGGAAGAGGGGTGGTCAGGGCACCCGCACCTTGCAGGACTACATCTGATGCAAAGGTACAGAACAGAGCAACATAGAAGCCGCTTCCTCCACTATTTCTGGAGAGCGGAGAGGTGGCAGAACTGAGAGCTTCAGCATACAGGGGGGACGCAGGGTCAGAGCTGTGCAAAATGCACTGAAAAAAACAGCTCCAGACAAGTGATGCTGAATTCCCATGCATCCCTGGGGGCTGCCTCTCAGATGCCTTGTCTACGTGTACAGGCACTACACGTGTAGCTACACACCACAGTGCAAAGCAGGCTGCATTCACGTCTCCCTGCAGCATGTAACTACCTGCAGCAGTCAAAAGCTTTGCTGCGAGGAGGCAAAGAAGGACACTATACTGCTAAAATAGCAGTGTAGATGTGGGAGGCACTGCTTGGGCGTGCAGAGAGCCGTAGACACCCTGGGGCTTCAGGTGTGTAGAGCATGCTGCTTGCCTAAATCGTTTGACTCTTTACATTTATTTGTTTCCATTTATTGCTATTGTACTAGCTGAGCGTGAGCGTCTGTGCTCTACACACCACCACAAGCGTCGCTGTACCATGCGTGTGCCTGAACTCAGACTCATGTGCCATGTGATAGTTTCCACGTGATTTCCACTCACGTTTTCCTGAACCCCAGCAAAACTTGTCCATTTGGGCTGTGTTTGATTCTCGATTCCATTTGAACCCAAACCTCAACGTGAATCTGAGATGGTGCAAATGCCTATAAGCAAAGGCCCCAGTTCAGCAAGCTGCTTAAGTACCTGCATAACTCTGAGTCAATAAGACTGCTCACGTACGTAACATGAGGCACATTCTTCAGCACAGGCTGACCTGGGGACTAAAGTCATGAAAGAAAAGTTTGCTCACCCCATTTCCCTCAACCCAAAGGACCAAAATTGCAGCGTTCATGCTGCTCTCATTTAAGCCTACCCAAATCGAATCACTTACTCTCTGTCTATGGGCCGACCCTCCCATAGGCTAGTGCAGCGTGGCCTATTCACATGTGCACACTATGCACTCCAAGAACACTTTCCCTGAAAGACATACTCAGATTAATTTGGAATAATGACCTGCTGGGAAACTCACCGAAAATGAATTGCCTCATATTTTTAATGACATTGCTGATTCCTTGGCTTGCTCACAAGTGAGACTAATACAACAGCAAGAAAAACCATATTAAAGACAACCCACTAACACCTCATGCGCCAGGAATTCTGCTGATGCTGCAGGTTTTCTGTATTACTTCACCTTTTTATTTTATTTTTTTAAATACTAGGGACATTTGCATTACAACAGGATTGCTGATTCTTAGGAGCTCATCTGTTCTTGCTGCTTATTCTTCACCTAAAGGCAGAGGGCAAATTCATCCCGGGGTAGCTATGATTAGCATCGTTGTTATTTATTATTTGTTAAGTACTGACAACATGCACATAGTCTATGCAGTCAGTCCCAGCTTATTCTACTGACACTGTACATGAGTAGCAAGGGAAAGGGGAGTTGGAAGGAGGGATGTGAGGAGCACTGGATAAATGGGTTAGCAGACTGGAATTTTGAGGGCACTGCATGCAGAGCAGTGGCTTGGAAGAAGGCAGGGAGATGGCAGTGGAAGAAATGGACAAATGATTCATTAAGGCTGGCATTGTTCACAGACTGGAAGGAGGTCAACTGCACTGATGTCAGTGGAGTTCCAGCTGGAATGGAGTTGGCCCTGGGATTCTGATGTCCCACACAGGATTGTGGCTCCATTTGGGAAGAAGAAGTAGGTGAAAGCCCAAGAAGCAACCCAGATTCTGTGCCAGCCCCCCAGCTGCTGGACACTGGCATTGACTTTCATGGAGCTACACTCACTTACACAAGGTGAGGGTTTAGCCCTTAGCTTCTACACAAATATCCCTAACAATCAGTAACAAGGGGGGCGGGGGAATATATCACAGCCAATAGCTGATACACAGTCAAACTTCTTCCCAAACAATATGCTTCATATTTTTCCTTATGGTGCCAGCGGAGAAGGGAACCAAAACCTTGGATCTGAAGTTTGGCTTCATTTCAGCTTCCCCTATCCCTGTTAAGGTATGACAAATTTCATATCTGGCTCTGGCTGTCAGCTTTGCATCACAGGCCAGTTTCCAGGCCTCAATGACTTTTAGCTACTTCGTGAACTCCTTTTAAATTAAATGCAGTTAATTCACTTTGCAGAAAAGTCTATGCTGTTCTGGCACTTTTATGCCAGCTGTAGCCTCATCCCACAGTGACTGTGTTAGGGAGCAAATTAATAGAACTGGTCAATTAATTCATTGTGAGTAAATTACCCAGTCAACTGAGCCCATCTTTCATGTTCACAAATCATTTGTGAACTGCTCTGGATTTCTGTACTGCGTGTACTTATTATTTGTAAGTTTCTGCTGAGTAGGTTGGACGAATGGTTTTCAGGACATAGGTTGTAAAAGTTCACATTCATTTTTCATTGTGTGTGTGGGTATTGTTGCTGTGGCCTGATTGGATGGATAAAACTTTTTAAACAGGAGAACAATGAGTAATGGTTAAAAAGAATAGCACGCAAATACAGATACTGGTTCAAAAATAGTCAGACCCCAAACAAACAATTATTATTATTATTATTTTATTATAATAATAATATTTATTTATAATAATTTATAATAATTATTTATAATATTTTTATTAAATAATTTATAATATTTATTATTTATAATATTTTATTAATAATTTATAATAATTATTATTGCTTCTATATTACTTTTCATCCATAGATCTCAAGAGCTTCACAAAGGAGGTCAGTATCTTTCCCTTTTTACAGAGGGGGAAACTGAGGCACAGAGGGGACATGACGTGCCTAAATGCATCTAGCAGACCAACAGGAATAGAATCCAGGTCTCTTTAGTTCTAATTCAGTGCCTACCCACTGGGCAGAATTGCCAATTCTTTGCAAATGTTGAAGGGTATGAACTAAAGGTGACATATGATGGGAGGCTGCGCCTTTCTGTATGAGCATGAATGAGCACGAGGGTGATGAAAATATCCATAAATGTGCATGAGAAATACAGAGTCACATGCATGGTGACACATGTGAATGGTTGTTACCTGTAGCAACCTGCAACATCCACTGTGAGTCGGTCCATGAGCATGCATAGGTGTAAAAATGTGTGTGTGCTGCCATATGATGGAAAAAACTCTCATACGTTCACCTCTAGCATGAACAAGGTTAAGCTGAACAGCCATTCAGTATAGGAGCAAGTGTTCTCCAGCACTGTTCTTGTAGCAGTCAGCCAGCCAGCTCTCACAATTAGCAATCATATTAATTTTCCTAAGATTAGCTCCCATGTATCCAAAAATATATTATTTGGGGGGGGTGGGGGGAGAAAATCTCCTTTTTCTGCTCATACCTTGAAAGGAATTTATTAAAGGGATGTAGCAACAAGCACCAGCAGTAGCTAGGAAATTGTTACTCTAATCTTGCAAGTCACTTTCTGTACTAACCGTAACCTTCTGTCAAATTGGATTACAGAATTTGCTGTACTGGACAAGAGTCACTTTGAGAGAGACACACAATACAGATGGCTTCATAGAAACCTGATCCTTCTTTGTGGATACCTCTGACTAAAGTTTTCTATCATCCAAATACTTCGAAGTGTATTTAGTCAAGGGTAATGTGCTGTGGTGTTATAGAGACATGTTTATAGAGAGAAGCCAGTGCAGGTCGAAGCTCAGTCAAGTTTCTAAACAGTGTATGTATATTTTGTTTTTATTCATTGGGTGTATTGTAGAATCTTATTCATAGGATTTTCTTTTTCCTTGGGAGAACTTAATAAATCTTTTAAATCATCAGAAAGAAATAGAGCTTCAACACTTACAAAACGCATGTGTGTTACTTCCCTGGGGTATAATCTAAGGCTATAGAAATCAATGTCTTCATCCCATAATGCAGGAGAAGAAAAATCAGAATACAAGAGGAACATGGAGATGAAAGAACCCTCTTGTTGAACATTCCCCCTGCTAATGTCTACACATGGAGCAGGATGAGATATCCCAAAGCGGAATGATCATAAGTGAGATTTTCAAATGTGGTGAGTGGTTTTGGGATGCCTCCAATCTGGGGTTGTACAAACCTAGATATTTTAGAGGCCTGGTTTTCAGAAAGTGCTAAACCTTCTCCCTCTGAAATCTAGGGCTCTCAAAAGTGTCTCAGAATTGGACACCCAAAATCACTAGTCACTTTTGCAAATCCTGGCCATAGAACCAAATCTTGAAATCCTTATTCTGAAAAGAAAAAAAACAACCCATCTCTCAGGAGTAGGGATAGAGTAAAAACAGAGGAAGAATCTCAAAAATTGGCCTTGAGACTATATTATCCTCTTCTTCCGACAGAATGTAGTCTCCATGTGTCATGGTCAGTCTCTAGGAGGCCAAGAGATGAGGATGAAACTCAAGAGTCTCTTCTGCAAAGATGCCTTTATATCCTCCTCCTCTTCTTCGCTCCTGATAAGGATTGAAATTTCATCTCCGCTCATTATCATCAATGTCTCCAGGTGACCCTAAATGAGATGGTCACTGACTTGATGAAACACACCTGTGATTTGGTACACCAAGAGGCCAGGGGCATCAAGAACTTCAATAAAGTACCAGCAGAGACAGATTAAATAACTCGAGAAATGTCAATCTTGCTCTTTCGCTCTTTTTTTTAATAATGTTTTATTGAATGTTTGAAGAGATGATGGAGGATGGAAGATGTGGCCCAAGCGGACCCACAAAAAGACCCAAATTGAGTTCTTAAGCTCTTCCCAGAGGGCAATGGCTGGTGTCACTCTATGCTACTGTAGGACCAGGGATAGCGGCAAACAGGTTTCCATAGCAACAGCAGGGAAGGCGATGCAATAAAACTTGGGAGCAACGGCAAAAGGAGAAACAGGTCAGAGACTAACTTTCCGTACAGACTGGCTGGCGCCTGCCCTTGGAGAAGACTTGGGGGCACTGCCCTCTCCCTCCTCCCTGTCCCATTGCCATGGAAACCACAGACTGATTGCAGCTTAGCCCAGGATACCGACACCAAGCACGAGACACAACTGTCTCATATATGTCATATTGCTAGACTCAGCTCGTTCTGCTGTTTAATTCTTAATGCTCATGACAGGAAGAGGCTGGTAGCAATGGCAAGGGTCAGGCAAAGCTCCCAGGGCACCTCAGTCCTAACTCGCAGCAGTCCCTGCACTTGCAGTGCTGGACTCCTTCCCCATGCCTCACTCCTGGTCTGCTGCATCGCCTCATCTTTCAGGGCTCTCTCTCTCCAGCAGCTTGGGCAATGTGCCTCAATTCCAGCTTGCAGCCTCTGCTCCTAGGCCAGGCCAGTCCTAGGTCTCCACAATGCTCCATTGTGAATCTCAAGCCTGCCCTGCAATACCCCGTTATTTCAGTCCTGGGTCCTCTCACAGCTCTGCCACTGAGCCTCGATCCAGACCTTCACCATCAGTCCTGGCCTTTTAACTTCACCCTGAGGCTGACACGCCCCAGCATGCTCTGTGGTGTTGGGAAAGATTTGTTGCCCAGCAAAGAGCAGGGTTCCGAAAACAGGCAGCTAAGGGATGGCCAGGCAGCCAAGGACCTAAATAAAAACAACAGCGGGCCTGAAATATGGTGGAACATCCGCTTGACCCAACATGGCTGATGCCACTGGTCTTTGCAAAGCCATGATTCAAATTGCCCATCCCTGCCCAGTGCATTAACTTCTTACTGTGCTCTCTTCCCCTCCCTGTCCTTATTATGTAGCGGAAATTCTGGATTGTCAGACTTGCCCCACGGGAAGCAGTTTGGACAGGGGAGGGAATGTTCCCAGTAATTAACCCAACAAGACGCCAAGGGAGGTGACCCTCTTTCAAGATACCAGGCAGTTCTGGGGTAATTGAGATGCAGATCGTTGAGGCTGTGCGGTAGCCTTGATTTATTTTCTTAAGCCTCATGCTTTTTAAATCTTATTTCATGAGTATTACCTCATAGCAGAGCACAATTAGCAATATATTAGCAATAAAAAGGCAGCCGGAGCCAGAAATATTGCAGTTATTATCTTTAATAACACATATGCTGGATAGACATTAACACATGCCTTGACCACAACCCCTACCTCGCCCTTTGACCCTCCCGTAACTGTCGAGTGCTATGCCCTCCCGTCCTCTGGGGAGACAAGCTCCGCAAAGCCATCTGACCTTCCATGCAACACTGCAGCCAGAGCCAGGCCTGTAAGTAGCAGCTAATCCTCCGTCTCAATAGCTTTTATCCAGTGCCGCAGCAGAGCTGACACTAATCCCAGCCACGTTTAACCATTTATATTGATTACCCTGTCATCTCATTTGAATAATTAAAACCAGATGGAGTCCTTTGATGTGTTTAAGGAACAGCACGGGGAGCATCCTTGGAACAGTGTGCTTCACTTAAGCGGGGACCAGGTTATTCAAATAGGTATCTGAATTGTCTTGTGAAAGACGATTCTCTAGGTACTATTTTGGGGAGCTGATTGTACACACCCTTTGCTCCCTCACCTTCAGTGAGCAAATCACTGGGGCAGAGAGGTGCAATTGCAGGCACATAGTGACGTGTCTATTTGAAACCTTAAGAATGGCTGAGGATCAATCTGAAATTCATGCAAAGGTTCAGTCTGATCTGAGCGGATTTGACCAGACCTAGTTACAGCTGCATCTGAAATCAGTGTGGCCTGATTTACACCAGAGTAAGTGAAGGGAAATCAGGAATCACACAGCCGAAGATCAGAGAGTTTCACCAGTGGAAAATTGGTGTAAATGGGAGGAGACACGCTGCTTGAATCAGTCCATTCCCTCTTTCATTTGGACTTCTTGGTATCCATGATCTCTGTAGCAGGCATACCAACGTTTTCCTAACACAGGCTTCAGTCTTGGACTGGGCTATGGAACCAGTATGGTAGCTGTGGGCTACCTTTTCCATCAGAGTTGAGACACTGGCCACCCCTACCACAATGCTCAGGGTTTAATCGCTGACTAAACATCACAACTGAAATGCATGTGTGCATGCGGGGCGGAGATGGGGAAGCAGAATGACTAAGACATGGGGTTGGTTTGTCTTGTTGATGTTTCTGTGATAGATACTGAACCACATGTTGACATGGCAGCACATAGCCTGGCCCATACCCAGGGGATAGAGTGCCAACAACTAAAAAGCAGCTGGAGGATGTTAGCCAAGCCATGGGCTGTGATTTTAAGCTCATCTCTGAAGTTAAGCAGCCCGTAGTCTGCTCTGCACTTGGAAGGGTAACCATCAAGGGAAAGCCAAATGCTGCAGGAAATGGCACTTGTCCTGCCGAGGCAGTACTGAACCTGTGTGCGGATGCGCTAGCCGTGCCATCTTTATGCTGAGAGGTGAAAATGAGATCCTGGCCCCACACAGCCATGAATATTCCCATAGAGCACTTTTCATAGGAGCAGGGGAGTGAGCCTGGACACCCTGGTTAAATGCCAGTTTGGTTGCCTATTCTCCTGACCCAAATTTTATGAACTGCACTGGGGTAGGTGGAGGGCAGGTTTTTACCCTTAGTTCACCAGCCAGTGTTTCATGCCCCCAGACTTCCTGCTCCAGGCACAGGCATCTTTTGGTTCCAAAAAGTTTGCCATTCTTCTTATTGTTTGTATTACAGTAGCACCTAGAGGCCACAAACACAATCAAGGCCCTGTTGCACTACTTCGCACACAAGAGATGGTACCTGTGCCCAGAGATTTAACTAGCTAGATAGACAAAGGGCGGGAGGGGAAACAGAGGCACAGCCTGGTTAAGTGACTTGCCCAAGCTCACACACTTGGTTGGTGGCAAAGCCGGGAATTGAACGCAGGTCCTGAGTGCCAGCAGCACTCTGCCCCAGCCACGCCAATCCCCTTCCCACAGACCCAGCTCACTTCAATTAGAACACACGGAGCGAGCACTGAAGCAGCAGCTTGGTGGGGTGAGAGGAGCCCCAGAGAATTCCACCTCCTTCACACGCTCAGTCTAACGAGCGACTTGTGAAGCACGCTAGGAAAGGCATGAAAAGCATCTGCATTATCCCAAGCACATTCCCCTCTACCAGTGCCACAGCAGGGAGAGCAGCAAACCCTCCCGCGCCCCGAGTACAAGCAGCTCAGTGGCTGGATTTATTATCATTACTTCTCCTTCGTTAGGTTCTGGTGCCATTCCAGGAAGCTTACAGGAGGCAGGAAGCCAGGGTTTAGGGCTTACATTCAGGGCATGGCAACTGAGTGAGAGCACAGTTGAGGGAAAGGCACTCCTGGGGAATCCCATCAGGGATCCAAATATAGGGTCCTCTCCCATCCTGTGGTGGGAGGAGAGGGCCTCAGGATATTTGGTGCTGGAAACTGCCCACGGGGAGAGAACTATAGAAACAGGGAAGTGAATCCCACACTTCTTATTCAGTCCTGTCGCAGATACAACTCCCACTGACTTTGAAGGCTTTTCTTGAAGAGCCTGATCCCTTTCCCCGAGAGATCTAAGTGATTCCCACTGACTTCCATGGAGCCTGCTGTGGGAGGAAAGGGTCTCAGAACCTGACTCCCGGGAAGTTTTGTCAGTGAGAAAGAGGAACAGAAGTGAGTGAAAGAGGGAGGGAGAGAATGGGCCTGACCCAGACCCTTCTCTCTTACGCTGGTGTAAATCTGGGGGGTGAATTACACTGGTGTCAAAATGGTGGAAATGAGAGATGAATCAGACCTGGAGAGTCTACATAGAGACACACGCAGGAAGAGACCCTTTATGGGCTATCGTTGGCCAGCCGGGGCCCTGTGAGAGAATTAATAGTCTTATTTATACTGAAATAATTGCTATCTTACCCTGATGGCATTGCTTATATAAACAGCACTAAACCCGCCAGCCAGCCGCCAAACTGATAAACGGTATCACATAAATTAATCCGGTGCCAACAATGGAGAGGACCAAAGCCGGCTTGATGAGGGAGGGGAGGAACTGCGAGAGATGCAGAGCACAGAGCCAAAGCCAAAGCTGAAGGAAAACACGCAAAGAAAAGCGAGGGAGTGAAAAAGAGAGCAGGAGGAAGGGATAAATGAAGTTCTAAAGTATCATGCAAAGATGGAGAATGGTGGTGGAAGGGGAGAGGGATTAGACACGAGGCCCTGGGATATAGTAGCCTCTCCATTATTGTAGCCAGCAGAGGGCACACTTCATCCCAACAGGACCTGATCCACAGCCAATTGCTGTGTCAGACTCCCATTGACTTCAGTAGGTTTGGGATCAGACCCATAGATTTGCACAGAGATGGCAGGTGCAGCAGAGATGCTAGAACCATGATGGGCCAGGAGCAGTGCTTGGCTGTGCTGCCCACATCTCAGGTCGGAGCTCCCAGGCTGGCAGGGGCTGAGGGCACTGCGGAGGTGGAACGGTGCTCATCCCTGGAGCTGCCGCCTTTGGCCAGCTCAGGAGCAGCACCCTAAGACAGGCCAGCCCAGCCCTCCTCTGCAATGCCAACAAGGGAGTCAGGACGCTGGGCTCTGTCTAGTTCTTAGACAGGAGGAAGAGTCAGGCTTAGCAAGCAAAGACTCACGAATGTCTGTATTTGGTAGCACCAGGAGGTCCCTGCCAAGATCAAGGCCCCACTGTGTTAGGTGTAGGGTACAGATATAAATTCAATGCATTTGATCTATTACAAATGGATTGTCTTTACTGTCTATATAACACACTAAATCACTTGTGGTTTTTATTTGCATTTATTATTATCCCAGATAGAAACTGTCTGTCTTTTAAGTAGCTCATTCTTTTACGGTAGCCATTAGAAATTGCCTTGAGTATCAGTATTGTGTATCTGTTCTTTAAGGCCATAACTAAAGTAACTCTGTAACTCTGTTTAATAGCTTGTCCTATTACACTGTAACCAATGTCCCAGGAGACTCCACATTGTAAGTTTGGAACTCCATCTTCAATAATGTACTCCATTTTGTACTCTTGGTGAAACTTGTTTTTAGCTGGATATTATGTAATTTCATTTCGACGTGTGAACGAGATGTGTGAATGAAGGGTGTGTGTGTGATGGGATTAGTCTCCGAAGCCAGGCTGTCCTGGTGAAATGCAAGTACCACCTTAATGGCTGAAGAATGCAGACAAATCCCTGAAAAAGGAAGAAGGATCCACCCAGAAAAAAGAAGTATAATCAAGACAAGATGAAGGTCATGTCTGTAATTGACTGGTGCTCAATGACCACACAGGAGCCCTGAGTCAGTGTGACACAGCAGGACTCACAGACACATCAAAATTAAAACCTATAAAAGAATGGGTGAGATTGTAAAACTTTGGGTAACGTTCTACATAGCATCAAAGAGCGTCGGTGCACGCCTGACAGAGACCCTGCTCTTCCTCGTGCCCAGCTTCCCTGGCTAGGTAGCCGCCACGGGCTGCAACCAGCAATGAACTCATGCTTTGATCAGGACTGGTAACTATACCTGACGAACTGCAGAACATTGGGGGGGGGGGTGTTGGTACTAGATATTAGCCATTAACATAATTGTGTTTTTCTCATAATAAACGTGGCATATTGCCTTGTCCCCTCAATAAGATCCTGCTAGTCTTTTCTTTTAAAGTATACTTTAGGTGCTGTATAGAGACAACTGCCCTGAAGAGCTTATCATTAAAACAGAGAAGACAGGTGGAGGAACGATTATTGGGGAATTGAGGCACAGAGAATGGAAGCCACTTGCCCAAGGGCACAGGAGTCTGGGCAGGACAGAAGCTGAACCCAGATCTCAAGAGCCCCAGTCCACTATCCTAACCACAAGACCATCCGATCCCCTGATGCTCCAGCCTGGGCACCACAGATCAACTAGAGCTGAATATTGGAGGAGCCAAAGTTTGCTCTGAGCCACTCTGTCTAGGAGATGTTGGGCAGAATCACTCTGGGTCTCATTCACCTCGCGGCTGACTCTAGAAGGAAGGTTAGTCCACAGCCAGTGCTGTTTGGGTCCTGGATTTGCTCACACTGCTCCACAAACCAGCTCCCAGCCCTGGAACTACCTCTTCCCACAGGCAGTGGGCAACCTGGGTTTCCAATCCACACCATACTGGCTTGTTGCTGGCCTGGGGTCCTTTCTCTCTAAATGAGCCATTTCCTCACAGGAGCTGCTGTCTCTTGCCTCATTTCGTAGTCAGTGTGGGTGTGGTACCTGATAAATGGATCACAGTGGAATTAACAAGGCTTGGGACACTGATCGAAACAGCTCTGCGCCTTATCCCAGCCGCCAGGAAGTTAAGAACTTTTCAGTTCTGGTTTGATAAAATCCCACCACACCCTACATGCACTCAATGCCTTTAATTAAAAGCAAAATCCTTTCCAGGTTTCCTGCCCTCCTCCTCCGAAATGTATTTTTAGTAGAAGAGCTGTCGCACCAAAGCCCTGGAGTGGGGGTGTCAGAACCAGGTTATACAAGCAACTCACTGAGCCCTGCCATAATCACATCCTAAAAACAAATGACTTGGTGCTGGGTCATAAATTACAAGAGGAACAGGCCAAGCTCCAAAACAAACATTGCGAGGCCACTGCAAGCAGGGCTAGTCAACTGGGAACAGAAAGCCATTGCTCCGAGAACATGCCATCATGTGTCAATCTGGGGCTAAATTCCAAGAGTAATTTACACCCCCTTCCTTATACTTCCTTGGGGGGAGCTCATCCAAAGACTGCGGACTCTCTGCACCATCTTAGCTGGCACAAAGCAGGTGTGAGGCCCTCCCAGGAAAGGTCCCAGGGGAAGGGGGATGACTTGGGTGGTGCAGAACTGTCATCAGTAGGAGCTCTTGGAGCAGCGATGTGGTTGGGAAATTCTCATACCCCTGCCATTCCCACTAGAGCTGTGGCAGCCTGGGAGCAAGTCAGATCACCCCGAGGCTGCTTTAGCCTGTGCTGAGAGATGAACTGGCCTCTGGCAGCCCCAGAATCAGGGTGACACATTGCCATCTCTTGGTCCATGTGCCAGGCTCACTCCCCATGATCTACTTACACCTGCTCCACCAATGACTGAATTGAAACTAGGTGGGTGTTCTTTGCAGGCCAAGGAGCGGGAAGAAGGCAAAAGTTAAAGCCAGCTGGGATGTAAGCAGCACATGTGGCTAAGGTGGGTATAAACAGCTGCAGGGCAGCATGTGAGGCTCGAACTCACATCACCTTCCACAACACCTCTGAATAAGGCCCTGCACCTCTCTCTGGAAACATTCCCCTCTGGCCTCATCAAGCCTCAAATCTTCACCTTGCCATCTTCCCAACGTGTCATCATGGCAGCAACCCCAGGAACGGGCCCATGTCACCTCACCCTTGGAAACCTCCTCCAATTATTCTCTTACCTAGAGGCAAATTCTGCTTTCCATCAACACTGCTGTAAACCTGGAGCAACTCCAATTAAATCAGCTCCACAGTGGAGAGTAGACTTGGACACCCCCCACCCCCACCCACAAGAGCTTATTTTCACTTCCCCCTTCCCCACAAACCTTTTCCTTCTCCCCAGCTCATCCTATATGCTCGGTGATGCAGTATTTCTGGACACTCTCCTGATTTCTCTAGAGTCAATTCAAATTCCTTCTTCCATGCTGTTCTGGCATATGACTCTGAGCGCTACAGAGCTGTGAAGATTTGGGGACATGCTGGAGGAGAGGCAGGGGTAAGGGGACTCACACTATGCAGATCTGTGGTGTATTGAAAACTGTGTTAAAATTACAAGCTGTCACTTCAAATTCTCAAGGGTTTTCCTGGTCCTGCTTGCAAGCTCGGGGGTTCTGTAGGGATACATACAATCAGGGTCTTCAGCAATCGGTCTGTAAAGAGCCAGTCTAGAGCAAGGTGCGCTGAGGTGTTCCTTGCTGCCTTTGAGAGCAGCCTGCTTTGTCTCTCTCTGATTTTGGGTCTTCTGTGTTAGGATTTGGATTCTAAGAAAACAGTGTTATGTTACAACTTTCCTTTATGTTTTTAACTAGCTGCTCTGTTTGTGTGCCATAAACCTAACAGACACTCTGGCAAGTCCCCCACATAGAGGGGCCGTGGATCTGGAGAAGCACTCACAGCCTCTATTGCCTTGAGAAAGGATTCCTCAGGATGTATGCCAAGGCCAGGATCTGCATACATTCAAGCTATGCACCAAAAAGCTAACTTCCCACAGATAACTGAAAGCAACTCTAAACAGGACCTGAAACTAGCGGGCCTACTCCTAACAGCTCAGGCACCAGGACAGCGTAGAGCAATGTCTTCTACTTACACGTCTGTGGAATTACCAGCCACTGGACTCTTCTGGCTGTTTACTGAATGAGGCTAGCAACCTGGGAGATTTGCATGTATTTTCAATTAGGAGCACAACCAAAGCGCTCCCATCTGAACTGTGCCCTTCTCCACACTAACAAAGCAACCACCTGAGGGCTGGATACAGTCAGCTGGTGGCTGTGCTGGAAACTCTGTTCTTGGTGCGCTGCAAACGAAATGCACAAGAGAGGAGGGAGAAGGCCAGCCTAGCCGGCACACAGAGGGCATATGAGCAAGGGGATTAGCTTCCTGATGGTTACACAGACCTGTCTGCCAGGCACACAGCTCTCACCTCCCAACTCACTAGCCCTCTGTTGGATTTGGAGAGGCAATTGCCTCATAGCTACTGGTGGCAATAATAAATCCCATTTGACTCTTATAAGGAACCTGCATCTGTAAACATCCTCCCAATAGCCACAGGAGGGAGGGATTATTAGACTTATTATACAGATGTGGAAACCAAGGCACAGATGTTATTAAGTAACCTGCCTACTAGCATCAAAACTGTGGTAAGAAGTCAGGAGTTGCTAGATCCCATCCTGTCCTACTAGACCATTTCTTGGACTGCCTGACAAGAGTCCTTCCCAAACCCCATCAGACACACCCCAGGTACCAGCCATATTCCACAGCACAGATCAACTTCCTGACGTTATTCCCAGAAGAACAGGGAATGGCCCCTGAGCCACAAAGTCTGGGTCAAGATCCATGCCATCCCTGAGTTCAGGAGTGTCTGGATCCAGGACTACAGTCTCAGCACATTCCTCAGGAGAGCTAGTCCACATTTCAACTGTCCAAGATGTACACGACATCCCCCCCCCATAACATTTTCCTGACACAGCAGCACATTTCCCATCTGTGCTGGGTGCCCGAGTCACTGAACACAACACTTTCATTAGCCCACTGCAAAGCCCATCAGTCTGGCCACTCAGAGCAGCATGCTTTACCTCAGTAGTTCAGTGTCTGGGCAGCTTACTGGATCTATCGCTGCTCCTAGATCTCCTGGTACCCAGCGGTGTCCTTTACCATCTTTGGCTGGCCTGGAGATTTCAGTCTTCTCTGCCTGAGGCAGGGCTTCCCACATCATCCTTCATCCCCTTCAGGAAGGGCTAATCATAGATGTGTAGGGTTGGAAGGGACCTCGAGAGGTCATCTAGTCCAGCTCCCTGGCCTGAGGGAGGACCAGGTAAACCTAGAGCAACACTGACAGATGTTAGTCCAACCTGTTCTTAAACACTTCCGGTGACAGGGATTCTACAACCTCCGCAGGAAGCCGGTTCACTCTGCTTACAGCTACCTTCAAAGTCAGCTTGGAAGTTCCAGGCAGGGCTGAATGTGGCTACCCACCTATTAAGACAAGACTGATACATATCGCCTGAGTCCCATATTCTGCTGCCAGGTACAATGCAGGAGTTCATTAGCAAATGGGGGCACTGAAGTGGCCATCAAGAGACTTGGGGTCTATTCCCAGTTCTGCCACTGTCCTGTTGGGGGACATTGGATAAGTCACTTCCTTGTTCCGTGCCTCTGTTTCCCCTTACACCCTTCTGTTTAGATTGCAAAATCTTTAGGGAAGCAACTGTCTCTTACTGTGTGTGTCCAGCTCCTAGCACAATGAGGTTCTGATTTCAGTTGGGCTGTCTAATTATCACTGTAATACAAATAATAATTGCAATATGTTAAAAATAGGGCTGTCAATTGCAGTAAATGCATGGGATTAAAGCAAAACAAATCAACTAGATTAAAAACCAGTGATTCATCTCAGTTTTAATTGCACTGTTAAACTTAAATTAAATTTATTATAAATATTTGTTGACGTTGTCTACATTTTTAAATAAACGGATTTCTTTTACAACAGAGAATACAAAGTGTACAACACTCACTTTATATTATTTTTATTACCAGTATTTTCACTGGAAAAATGATAAAAGAAAAAGTGTTTTTCTATTCACCTCCAACAATTTCACTCAGTCCTGCTTCTAGTTCAGCCAGTCGCTAAGACAACCAAGTTTGTTAGATCTATGGGAGATAACGTTGCCCACCTCTTATTTATAACGTCACCTGACAGCAAGAACAGGCATTTGCATGACACTGGTTTTGCCTGCATTGCAAGGTATTTACATGCAAGATATGTTAAACATTCGTTTGCCCCTTCATGCTTCAACTGGTTGGCTCTAAAGTTTTACGTTGTTTTATTTTTGAACGCAGTTATGTAAAAAAAATAAGAATTCTACGATAGAATTTGCACTACAGTATTGTATGTGGTGAATTGAAAAATACTATTTCTTTCAGGTTTTTTTTTATACAGTGCACATATGAGTAGCCAAAAATAATATAAAGTGAGTACTGTATGCTTTGTATACTGTGTTGTAACTGAAATCAATATATTTGAAAAAGTAGAAAACATCCAAAACTATTTATAATACATTTAAATTGGTATTTTATTATTGTTTAACAGTGTGATTATAAATGTGATTCATTGTGATTATTTTTTTTAATTGTTTGACAGCCCTAATTAGAAGTAATGAGGTAAAACTGAGCAAAGGAAAATTTAGGCTGGATAGCAAGGAAACTGCCCTGATTCTGAGATGTGTCAGACTGGGGCATAATCGCCCAAGGGATGCAGTGGAAGACCCATTGATTGAATCATGTAAAACT
This sequence comes from Mesoclemmys tuberculata, assembly GCA_007922155.1. Taxonomy (NCBI): domain Eukaryota; kingdom Metazoa; phylum Chordata; order Testudines; family Chelidae; genus Mesoclemmys; species Mesoclemmys tuberculata. The sequence continues at coordinate 8,212,221 of ML675621.1, forward strand.
GGAGAAAACACCTGTGAGTAGCCTGTTTTGTCAGCAGGTGGCCTGATAGCCCACCAGGTCATTTCCACCTCCGGTTTCTATGATTTTCTGACATGCCTCCCCTCAGGTAATAAATTAATGGCCTCAAATTCATCTTTCAGGTGACGGCGCTTACTGCCTGCAAAGCTAGCGAGAGACTGACTCCTGTTTCAATCCCCAAACTCCATCCCAGCTGACTAGAACAACACTTTAAAGCGAGTCACTAGATTCATCACAAAAAGAGATGGGCAACTTAAATCGAGTGGCGTGTCATTCATTGCCATTCAAAAGAATGTAAAGTATTCTTGGCATGGTGCAAGTTACACAATGTTGTCATCATACATGGATGAATTAGCTTTACAAGAAAAGACATAGATTAATATGTCAAATGAAAATGAACTATGGTCAGATTTAGATGGAAATGCAATGGCCAATGATAAAAAAAAGAAACCAAGCTTCTCAGGGGGCCAGGAACATTAGGACCCGAGTCATTGATCTTCATCTCACTTAATTCAGAAATGTTGTACATACAGCAAAAATATGCACAAATGGCCTGATTCTTTTCTCCCGTGTGTGGGTTAAATCAGGAGCAGCTCCAGAGAGGTCAGTGGGGTTACACCAGCATACAGGTTGGTGGGGGAGAAGAACTGAGATCCAAAGTTGTGTTTATAGTCTGTACACCCTCGTGTGCAATAAAATAACCCACATGTGCAAGGGGTTCAGATGCTGCTATTGGTCAAAGCTCCCACTGCAATCAAGGGAGGAGGGTTTAAGTCCTTGTGTGTTTTTTTCCCCGCATGAATTTCTTGCCCAGCTGTGATCTTCTCCCCTGCCATCTGTGGATCTCTGGCAAACAGAGAGCAGATGAGTACATTTTAGACAGGGAGTGGCTGCCTCCAGAATGGGTACATTTTCATTAGGGGATACTAATGAATCCTCACCTGCACATGTAGTGATAAATCTCATCTCTACAGAAGGTTAACTGAGTCTCTAGAGAGACATCAAGTCATTCATGGCCCTGTGTCCTCTGCTGTCTGTACCTATCCTATATATCAGAGAAAGATTTCAGAGACACTATAAATGGCCTGCATGTGTGAACCTGCACAAGCATTCCCAGAGATGCCTATGTTGTTCCATTCGGTATTCTGGTAAATCTGCGTTAACCCTAGGGGCAGAAAGCCAAATAAACACTTTCTTACATTAGCAGTGCCTATATTTTTACTAGTGATGAGCTTAGGAAAAGCTGTGAACACTGCTGAATTTTCATCCATTTCAAAAAATGACCTCAAATGAAATTGTGGAAGTTCTGAAATTTCCATATAGCTATTCAAATCCTCACCTCCGATTTCAGCCCGAAACCACAACTTCCAAAGTAGCTCAAATTCTCCAATTAAATCTGGCTGGGACTGGTGCCAGAAATACAGAAATCTCTCAACCTCTTCTTTCAGATCTCTAGTCCAATTCTACAACCACAGAGAGGTTCAGATAGTTCACAGGGGCGCGTATACATTTTGGGTGCTGATCCAAATCAGCTCTGCAACCTTTCTGAGGCGTCCCCATCACCATTCCTTACCACTGGCCGATACACCACCACATATACGGATCTCCATAGAGAGGTATGCATACACACAAGCCATACACACATGCAGGCACACTCGTGATGATATGTCAGTCTTCGGAGTGACATCAGTGCTTCTTCAAGCACTTTTATGAGAACAACTGTTCCACCTATAAAACTCACAGCCAGGAGCATGACCTGCTAAGGGAGGATCTTCACTGCATCCATCTGCTAAGAGACTCTCAAACACTCTCCTTCTTCCAGCCCGTCAGCACAAGACTCTCTACTTTCCTCCACCTCCTTCAGGGATGGCCATCAAAGGAGTAGCAAAGATTCATACAACAGTGATTTCAAGGAGAAATAAAAAAAATCAACAAAAAACCAAAACCAAGTGAGTCTCAGTCCCAGCGAGTGAGGCTCACCCCATCTGTGAGTAGAAGTGCATCAGGGGTGCGAAACAGGGACAGAACACCTAGATTAGAGTAAAAAACAACCCCTTTTCCTAGATGTATTCACTCCAAACAAGGAAACAAATGCCAGACCCAAACTGGCCTCCATTTTGATCCTGTCTGGTTTGTACCTAGCAGTGGCTGTGTTTGGGAAAGAGGATGTGCCCCTCTTTGTCAGTCTGGTAGCTGAGACAGTCTCATTGCTAGCTGCCCCACAGACCAGTGGGCACATGCAGCCCCAATCTCTCAGCTGTATATCATCTTTGTGGCCCCCAGGACCTGTCCAGTCCCCAGCATAAATTATAGCAGCTCTAACTCATGCCTGCCATGAACAGCTAGTGTCACCTTGGCAATTATCTGGTCGCACCTCTGCTCTGAAGGCCAGGATGGGTTGGTGTTCAGCTGTGCCATCAATTCAACACCACCCCAGGGTGGCCCTTACATAGGAGGAATTCTCTGGTAGCTGGAAAAGCCAGGTTGTCTTGGGCCTCCGTAGTCGTGCAAAGCAATCAGAGCAGTGGGCCACGATCTGGCCCCCAAACTGCTCAGAGCATGTGCAAAATAGATCAGTGGGAAGGCACAGTCAGCTGTGCCTGCCACAAGAGCAGAGGTCAGCACTGCCGAACGGCTTTATAACAAGGGGGAGAGGAGGCTGCCCAGGGAATCTCCCCCCGTGCCTGGTGGGAGGTTTGGATGAACTCTGTCCGCAAGGAATGCCCTGTGTTACTGGTGGGTGCCCACTAATCTTAGAGGGGTGTGACAGGTGCCATTTTCCTTTTCAGAATATGTGGCAGGCAGGGCAGACAAGAAAGAAGCACTCCACTTGGCAGAGCAGTTGAGCAGTCACTGACATAGTTTAATACCACAAGGAGAGTTTCTTCTTCCCCATCTCTCCCTCTCTGCTTTCCTGAGACACCTGGAGAAATGCCAGTTCATTGGAAGTGCCGCTTTGAGCTGGGTGAATAACTCATGCTGACAGAAGTGCTGGATGTGTGGCTTCAGGGTGTCCACCTTTAAAAGTTTGCCCTTCCAAACAAACACAGTGTCAGAATGCGGCATCCTCCCATCACGATTTAACTTCACTGGGCAAGATTCGCCATGGTTGTTAATCAGCAGTCGCTGAGGATCTAGCTCATGACACCCTAACACTGCACTGGGTCAAAAACACATTTCAGGATGCTTTTAATTTTCTAGACCTTGGAGGAGGCAGAGATTCAAGAATGATGCTAACACATGCTAGATCTCTGCATGAGAATATTAGCTGCTCCCTGCTGTAGTTTCCTTCCCCAGATGGGCATCTACCTTTTCCTCTCTCTGGATCCTTCTGCTGGCCCCATCACTGTATTATCTGAGTGGCTAACCCAGAATTGATCTTCTTGCTGCAAAGCTTATCAGAGCAAGCGTTAAGATAAATGCCACCAAAATGGTACTGAAAATATTTCTGGAAAGGCTCATGTAATTGTACACTACATAGGTACCATGAGCCTGATAAATTTCAGGCCTTTATAGCCTTGGACTAGGCAGTGGAGTCTAGTTTATTTTATTTATATTTATTTCAAATACCTACCAATGGATATTTATATCTTTTCAGTGTTTTGACTCATTTAGCTGCCTGGATTTTGATGATTCAAAACCTCTAAGCAGGAAACTGAAGGTTGATGTTTTTTCTTCTGCTAAACTCTGGGGAGTTTTTGTACAAATGATTTGTCATAACTTTTTGTACAAATCACTTATTTCCAGGCCAGAATGGACAAGTCTGGATCTTTCTCCAAATATTGCTCAGTTCCCACCATGAACAGATGGAGCCCTGAGGCCCGACAAAGGAGGGTCATCCAGTGGGAAAACCCTGAGCTAATGGGTTGGGATGCTCAGCCAAGGACACCACACAAATTCATGCAAGGCCTTGAGCCAGAGAGAGCAGCAAACAGGCTGTCATCGTAATTCACTTCAAATGGGTGCCCTAATGGCTGTGAATGGAGCAGGAGAGGCACATAGAGATGAAAGACAAGGGGAGTGAAGAATGCAGAAGGCAAAGAGAAGAGAGACGACCAGAGGAGGAAATAAGGGTGGGGGACAAGGGGTGTTGGAAACAGGCTGCTTCCCAGGCTGGGTGGTGCAGGGCTAGGCAAGCTTGGATTTATTCTCTCCTCCCCCAAGATCACCTCTTTGGAAGAGTGGGAGAGAGCGGGAGGACCCAGGACCTGTGTACAAGTCTTACATTTGCACAAGCAGATGGGCACTTGAAACCTGATCTGTCCCTCACTCTGTGCACTTGGACACTCCCCACCCCCTGCACCATCCCCAGTGCTGCAGCTGGTTCACATGGGTGCAGCCCCCTTGTGCATCCCAGTGCCAGAGCTGTGCACACTTGGGCGCCAGGGCCACACATACAAGTTACGCTATTAGTTTTAAACATATATGTTCCTAAACATGAAAATAAGAAGTTGCACCATATGGTGAGACTGATGTGTGAGGTATTGTGGCAATTGGAGGGGCCGGGGAGGGGGGAGGCTGGTAGCCTAGTGGGGGTGGGGAGGCATAGAGGTTGCCAGAAGCAGGGTAGCTTCTAAAGCAGTGGAATCAGAAGTTTGGGGCCACTCTGGATACAGACTGGCTTAGCCGGTCAGTGGAGGATTCACAGAGGTTGGTGGGGCTGATTTTCAGGAACACCCCGCAGCCACAGCTCCCCTTACTTTGACAGTCAGTGGCAGCACCTCTGAAGATGGCCCATAGCCCTCCAGCAAGTGAGCTCCAGAGTCAGGAACAGAACGCAGCTCACCCTGGGCTCCAGCCACCAGACCGTCCTCCCACTCTTGACCCCTTCTCTCTGTGGGATGCCATCAGCGCTTTCACCAGCCCACAGGCTGCTTCCTGTGAGCCCTCCTGCCTAGTCAATTTCACACATTTGGCATGGGGGCTCCAGGGTGGGGAGCCTGAAGCCTTCACCTCTTTGATGGAGCTATTTTCTTCCCTGCTCTGAGGGCAGTAATGGAGACAGGTTTGCCGGCTAACCCGAGGAGATCCCTCTCCCTCCCCAACGCTCTCTGCCTCTGTCAGAAATGATAAGAATTAATTAAATTGGTCCACCTCTCCTCCTGCCTTGCCGCTGCCTGCAGGGTTTATCAGCCTTTTCCACTATGGGCTCTATCTGATTTAGAGGGGTGGGGGAGTGGAATATGTATCTATGTATACTCCATTACATGTGTCTTAATATTCCAGATAGGCACTCCAGGGTGATAGCCTAACAAATTATGATTAAAATGAGCTGAGCGGATAGGGCTGGGGAATGAGGGGGGCAGAGGGGAGCCAGTCCGGCTAGCAGAGATAATGAGGGCACTTTATTTCAAACCTGGCAGGTTCTTTACTTGCAGTTAGGAACCAACTAAACTTATTAGAGATGCTGATCCCACTGCCATTTCACCTTGCAGGGTCACGTGTTTCTCAGAACAACATCAGGATTCAAAAGCAGTTCCACAAAGCACAGCCCATGTCCCTCCCAAGAACGTCCAGCCACATCGTGGCCTGGCCACCCCAATATGCCCCATCACTGAGCCAGACCCTCACACCCTACCTGCCATCAATATGAACGCCCGTGTTCAGTGTAACAAGTTGAAGGGGTGAATGTAGCAGATTTCTTGATTCTAAGGCCAGAAGGGACCAGTGCAATCCTCTAGTCTGACCTCCCATAGAACCTTTAGTGGAGAGAAAGCCTAGAGCACTGGGCCTGGGGCAAGATCTGAGGCCTGAACCAGAGGCTACGAATCAAAATCAGGCCGTGTATTAAAGCAGATGCTTACAAGTTCACTGTCCAGTACATGAACTTAGCCAAGTTGTTGTTAGTGTACTAGGCACTACATATTTAGGTAAATATATTCTACCTAGGACAACTGTCTAGTACAAGATAAGATGGTTTGACGACAAAGAATAAGGACATTTTGTCCAACATATCAAGAACAAGGGGAGGTAACAAACAGATGTCCTGAAATTACATAATGTAGTGTGTAAGTGCTATATGTTGGTTGGTTGTTTTAGTTTATAGATGTTGGGGTACTTCACCTTAATTCTTTGTTCAACCAAGGGGACAACGGAGAATTCTGCTGCTGACTGAACCATTCATTGCCCCAGAGCGCTCATGTTAGCATATCTATCACCATGGAGCCAGGGTGCCAGGACTGCGTCTTGATGGCAATAAACCTGGCCGAGTGCCTTTGTCATTGAACCATGCCTGTGGTCTTTCTTTATGTGTAAACTCAAGGCCTGCTGAAGTAACATGCTGCACTACCTACTCAGAACGTTGAAGCTTCAAGGAGAGAAGCAGTGAGCAGCCTAAACAGTGCTTACCAAAGCAACTGACACTTAAGCCTGCAGCACTTAATCACACTAGGTAGTATTATCAGGGTCTGCGGAAGCAGCTCTCTCTTCAGAGCTGGGAAAGCACATGGAAAGAACACACAAACACACAAGCCAACTGACAAGAGAACACAGGCCACAGAACTGCCCCAAAATAATTCTTAGAACTGATCTTTTAGAAATCCATGCAAGCTGGATTGCCAGTAATGGAGAATCCACCTCGACCCTTTGCTAAATTGTTCCAGATGGAATGAAGCTGGGCAATAGCTGGGGGAGGAGGGGAAAAGTGGTATCCTTGCAGCTCCAGAAGCCTTTCTGACCTGCTTCTCTAGGGCCGTTCTAGGGAAAGAACATGCCAGGGCTTGCCTTGTTGACAAAAGTTTATTGTCTTTACTCCTAAATAGAATTATCCCTCCTGCTTTTGTTTTTTCTTGCATCCTCTGGTCTATTGATTAGCATTTTGCAGAGACTGTAAATGGGCATCCATTGTGAACAACATGATATTCAGCATGCACCTGATCCGCCAGAGTGACATTAGCTTCTCTTTCCCCGTGGATCACCTTTTGGTGACCTGTCTTAATTCACAGACCAAGGCCTGGTCTACACTTACCTTCTGGATTCAGCTGCAGTCGATGGGAAATACGCAAGTGACGTAAAGAACTTATGTATCTCCCATCAACTTTGCTGCATCAATTCTGCGAGCCATCCACACTGCGCTGCGCCGACGGGAACAGCATGCATGTCCCTTACAGCAGCCACCAGAAAAGAGAGCTCTACTATGCCATGGCATTGCCCGGGCTGGTCCTATCAATGCCAGGGGCAGGAGACAGCCTGGCACAGGACCCCAATAGCCTGAAAGGGAGTCACTATCTGCTCCGTCCCCAAGCCCAAATCCCTGTCTCTACCGGTTGTCCTCTCCAAGACAAGCTCACAGATCACTAGCTGCCAGCACTCCCGCTGCCCTAGCCATGTTCACAAGTCAGCAGGCGATTATGCGGAGTAATAAGGAAAGGCTGAATCAATAAGTGATTTTGCTCTGGGGACAGGGAGAGGCTGGGCTGTGCAACACTGTGGTGAGCTACAGAGAAACCAAACAGAAAGGAGTTATGGAGCCAGTGCTTTTCAGCAACCCTCCCCACATGCCCAGAGCAGAATTCATACAGGGACCTGTGTACTGCAGAATGGCTGGGAACCATAGCTAGAGAGAACCCTGACCTGCCCAGGGCTAGATCTAAATGCATGGGTAGTCCTGTAAGTGAGGGCTCTCACTGCTGTGGCACCTCCTTGTGGCCATATCTGGTAATTAGCTCTTGGCCAGTCTGATGCCCCTTCCTTCCATTGCTCTCCCCATCTCTCTCTCTCTCTCTCTTTCTCTGGACTCGATTGATTCCTCTGTGTCTTGGCACTCCAGCCAGGTCACTGTAGTTTTCCTCTTCCAGGGTATGAGAGTCCTCCTGGATGGTCTGTCTCAGGCTGTCTGCCATTGAACTGCCCGGACTGTGCCCTGCCCCAGTGGCTGTTGAGGTCTATGTAATCCCCAACCCAGCTGCTGTTTCCCTTGACTCGTTCATATCTTCCGTTCTCTGTCCCCTGGTCCACCCCTGGGTTACCACTGGTACCTCCTCGGTTTCCTGTGGCTACTTCACCATTTCTCAGGTTCTTGCCATAGTCTGTATTCCCAGGTAGGATTCCAGGGTTTCCCTCCCCAGTAGGACTCCTTGTCATCTCTTACCCAGTCCCTCCTCACTAGGCAGTGACTGCAGTCTTCCTCCCTGCCGCCCCTTCTTCCTTTCTCTTCCGGTCGTTTTATGGTGCAGCAGCCTCGCAGGTGAGGCTTTGGCTGCCACCTACCCCAGTTCTTGCTTGAGCAAAACTTGAGCACTTACCTAGTCCCGTAGCCTTAAAAAAAGCAAAGAATTGTTTTTGTAACTCTCGTCCCCTTTCCTGGGACTCTCACTAGCCCTTGCCGGCTCTATTCCTCCACTTCGCAGCATCAAAGTTCTTCATAAAGAACTTTACACTTTGTAAGTCTTCCTGCACTGCCACAGCAGATACTCAACTGTTTCTTGGACTTTGCATGAGTCCCACAAACTATCTTTGTGCTTGTTTAGTAAATACACGTTACCAGTCAGGTCATGGTGACCTTTAGCACTCTATATCTAGTTACGTCACTTCCTCTATCACAGCTATTAAGTATACATTATGCTCAAGTTTGGGACATATTTCATAGAACCTTTTTTCCTCTTTGGTCTATAGTTCTTGCCATTCCTTAAGTTCTCGTAACCAAACTTTTGAAGTCCTCTTTACTCAGAGCAGGGGTCGGCAACCTACCGCGGCTGAAGAGCCGCATGCGGTTCCGGAGCCGCGGGTTGCCGACCCCTGACTCAGAGGGATCTGTAGATCAGCCTCTGCATTTTTAGGGCATTTTTTGCTGCTTTATCTGCCATTTCTTTCCCAGTATCTTGACATGCACTGGAATCCACACTATTACTATATAGGAAAAACAACGAGAGTCCTGTAGCATTTTAAAGACTAACCAATTTAATTTAACAACTCTTGTTGCTTTTGCTGTATACAGACTAACACAGCTACCCTCTGGAACTATTACTGTATGTATACCCAACTGTGCAAAGTCACTCTTGCTTTCCAAGGCTCCCTTTCCAATCGCCATTATACCTGATAAAGAGTCAGATAGGATAACACTCATCATTGGGCATACATCGCTTATCCAGGTCAGTGCCAACAGCATGGCCATCAATTCGGCCATCATAATGGCCACAAAATTTGGACAGTCTCAAATCTCTTCATTCCAAAGTCAGGGATAAAAAAGGCCATTCCCACTTTACCTGTATGGTTATCTCTAGAACTATCACTATATATCTGGCAATGCTGACCCCTGTTGCCATATATAAACTCATAAATCAGTTGCTACATTTGATGGTCCCGCTTTTTTCCCTTTGTTTTCTCATATAATTCCAAATCTACAACTGAAGAGACAAGCATCCAGCTAGAGTTCAATTTCCCATGACGAAGGATTTTAATTTCTTCCAGACCTTCCTTTCCACCCAAGTCGTTCACCCACCTTTTGACCCTGTTAGCATGTGGGAGTTTGTGGTGCCCAGTTACTTCTTGTCTACTTAATTCCCAGCAGTCCTAGTATATTCGTTTAGTACTCTTATCTCCACTATTTCCATTAACCTTAGCACAAAAGGTTAAATCTAACAATTTCATCCTTCAATTTATAGGCATTTTTCCAGTTGCTACCTGCAGCACATGCACAACAGAGTCGTAATACTCACATCACATGCAATTTGCAGCACTTGGGCTTGGATCGCCTTTAATATTTTTAATGTTGATTTAGAAGCTGAATTAAAGGCTTGGCGTCCATAATCTATTACTGGTCTTAGTGGTGCCCTACACAGCATCAATCACGTTCTTAACTGCACCTCAAATGTTACCAGCAGTACCTTTAAGCAGATTCATCCTATCTCTGTATTTCGTCTTGATATTATCAATATAACTCTTCCAAGTTAGGAGTTATGTCTGATAACAAACTAAGAATGTAACATTTTGAACTACCTGTATTTTTTCTGCATAGAGATATAGGTTCCATTCTTTCCAATCTTAGGTTTTTGAAGATCATTCCCTTTGTTTTAAGCAAGTGAGAACTTAAATCCCCAAGTATCTCCCCATTCTGAAATCCCCGGAAAGCCTCATTGGTTCTCTCTCTGCAGCCATCTCAAGTCTTCTGTGTTTGGCCCATATAATACAGTCATTCGTAAATAGTGTTACACTTCTTCCTGCGCATACACTCTCCGGGAGATCATTAATCATAATATTAAACAGGGCTGGGCTTAGAACACTCCCCAGTGGAGTGCCATTAATAAGTTTATAAATATTTGACAAAGCCACCTCCACCCCCACTTCTAGGGTTTGATCACTTAAGAACATTTTCCCTCCTATTTCAACTGCAGCTAGTTTATACTGCAAGCTCTGTATCCATAGCATGGCATAAGCTTTTTTCAATGTTCAGAAAGACAGCTATCATAAACTCTCTGTTCCTCCTGGTTTTCTGTATTTCTGTTTCTAATCTTACAATATGATCAGCTGTGCATCTTCCTTCCCTGATACCACTTTGTACACAGTTTATCATTTCATCTTCCCCCAGTAAACTACTGATCTCTCACTTATCATTCCTTCCATAATTTTCCCCACACACAATGTGCTGGCAATAAGTTTATGTGTATCAGATCTTGTGTGTAATTTGCCAGGTTTCCCTATCAGTTTTACTACCTGTTGCTTCCATTCTGCCTGTAGTATTCCTTCCCCCCATATATTAGGACATAATTTAAATGAAAAAAACTCATTAGTGGTAGGTGCTTAAGCATTGTATTACATATGCTAACTTTACCTGGGTCTGTATTTTTATTTTTGTCTATAGCTTTTTTCCTGTATGTGGAAATTTTCATTCAGTACATCACCTTTATATTCTACCAAGCCATGTAAGAGCTCAATTTTCTTCAGCAAACATTCTTTTTGTTCACAAAACTCTTTACTTGGATGTGTATGCCTACTAACTTTTTGGAACTCTTTTGCTAAAATGTCAACTTTTCCTAAATTAGAACTTTCAACTTCATCATTTACTCTAAGATCAGGTATAAATTTGTTTTCACTCCATACCCCATTCATTCTTTTAAGCTGTTTATGTATCTCTGAAACTTCGTAATCTTTGTTCATTTTCCCACAGTACTCTCTCCAACCCTCTTTGCCTTTTTAATAATTCTTTATGCCACTGCTTTACATATTTTATAGTTCATTAAGTCCTCGCTATTCATTGTCCTTTTTGCTTGTTTGTATGCTTGTTTTCTCTTTCTTTCTTTAATTGCTGCTTTATAATTTTATTCTACCAGGGAACTGGATTTCTTAGTTTGTGGCAATTTGATTTCTTACATACAGCTAGGTTGGCTGCTTCCTTTATTATATTATTATTAAATTCCGCTAGATTATCACTTACTCCAATTTGCTTTTCTAAGGCATCAGGTAGGAATTCCTTCAGTGTTTCCAACATTACTTTGGCCTTGATTTGTAATTGATTTGTAATGGGAAGTGATCACTTCCCATTCCATCATCTTTATAGATTTCCCAGATGCATTTACTTGCTATCTTGCTTCTTGCAATTCCCAGATCTAAACAGGAAAAGGTTCCATCCACCAAATTAAACCCAATAGCAATACCAAGTTGTGCATGTCAATAATCTGTTCCAGGCATTTACCATTATAATCAGTTTTCCTGCTTCCCTATAATTTGTTGTGGCTATTAAGGTCTCCAAAATAATATACAGACCTGTGACACCCTTAACTAACTCTTCTAATTCTAGATGGTCTAGATTTTTTACCTGGCCTGTAAATATTTGTATAAAGGTGTTATTATTCTGCAAAAGAACCTCTACAGCATAGTACTCAAAACTTCTGTACATCTATTTCACTGTAACTAAAACTGTCCTTTAGAAATATATAGACCCCTTGTCTGATTACATCATTGTCTGGCAGTCTAAACGTAAGTTCTCACTAAACTTTTGTCTTGTACACATATCACATCAGGTTTGTTTTCCATTTCAAAAACAGTTTTCTTTATTTCCTGACCATGTTTTATTAAATTCTGTGCATTCCAGCAAAAACACATTAGAACCATGCTGTTTAAACTACATTATTACCTTCATTTAAAATTGCATGAATGCGGTCTATCAAGAGACTGCCTATATGCAAATACTTTTCTGCTGCTTTTGTTATAATTTTTATTCCTTCAATCTTCTTCCCTGTCTGTAAAGTGCAATTAATCACTTCTATCATAAATGCTATAAATTTCTCTTTGCCTACAAGCAATACATCTTCATCAGTTCCCCTTATATTATCTTTCCTGCCCTGAACTGAATATTGTTGTACTAGCAGCTCTTTTCCCTCACTGGCATTTTCTTCCTTCTCCACATTCTGCTGTGAACATCTTTTCCTAGCTTCTGCATACAGTATTTAATGGATAGTTTTAATTTTCTGTATCTCTCTAGCTCTTTCCATTGCCACACACCCTTTGTATGCTACCCTGGGCTTATCCTCACAATTGCTGCATTTTAGTTCAATTCCTTTCATTCGGTTCTTGTACAAATGTTCTTCTCCACATTTACACCTCATTTTCCCCTCAGACAGCCGCCACATGCCAAAACCTTTGACATTTATAACAACGTCTCACAGGACAGGGGCTGGGATACATAGTTTAAATGCAGAAGAGCTGCTATCCTATATTAGCCCTATCAAGTCACATTGTACCTTTAAACGTTACTCGGGTTGCAGTGAATGGTTTGTGTTCTCCCCCTCTCCTGCTAATCAGTCGCTTAACAAACAGCACTTGGTCCTCTCCTGTATCTCTTATCATTTCATCCGGTCATGCTTAGTGGAACCCTCTACATGACCCCCTCGTGCTTTTCTCAGAAGTTTAGGTAGCTGGCAAATTTACTTTTATTTTCCCTAAAATTGCTGTTTTAAGTTTCTGTTCCTTATGGGTATGCTCTACTAATAAAGCTCCACCTGAATTCCTTTAGTTCTGAATATGACTCGGCCTCCAATAATTTGCCTAATCCATTCCACTATTTTCAAGAGATTAGCATTTCCTAGCTTTACAGCTTCAGCTAGTGATTTGATAAGAATCAGATCTCAATTCTTTTCCTTCCTCTTTTTTCCATCCTTGTCTGCTCCCTTTTCTCCAAATACAGACACTCCTATTCTTCTTTTTCCTTCTTCCTAATCTGAAGCCATTTCTCATCACTTGCTTCTTCAGCCTCATTTTCCAACATAATTTCCAGCATCTCCCTCCCAGCCTGTATTTCCTGCTCTGGTCAGTCAGCCACCAGCCCAAGCCACCCCTGAGTTTCAGCTCCCAGCCTCTCCCCGTTTACACAGCCAGCCTAGCTAGTAGTCAACCCAGCTCTCTTCTGCTCAGACAAGCCCCAGACAACCACTTCCTGGTTTGATACCAGCTCAGTTTGCCCCTGTGCAGCTGGGCTACACCACCAGTTAGAGCTTACCAGCCCTGACTCTCCTCCAGGTGCAGCCTGTCCCAGAGTTAATTGGTCCCTTCTACCTATTCAGCCCTTGGGTGAGGTAAACATGCCATCACAAATCCCTTGTGCAGGAATCCAGGCTGGAAGGCAGGAGACCTGGGTTGGTAGGGTCTACTTAATTTGTATTGCCATAACATCCATCAGCCCCAATCATGGGCCAGGACCCCGCTTTGCTAGGCACAGTACAAACAAAGAACACAGTTTCTCTTTTTTCTTTGTGCCTCTCTTGGTTATCTCTGTATCTAACTCAGGGGTTTGTATAGAGCCTAGCGCCATTGGGTACAAGTATTTCCTGGTCAATTAGACTGCCATCAGGAGTCACTAGTGAGCTTTGTGGAGTCTTCTGCTCTCTTTCTCATGCTGGTTATAGGAGGCGCTGCTTAAGGGAGGTGTGCATGTGTGTATAATTCACTCTGGTTATGGGAGGAGAGCTTTCTCAAACAGGAGAGGCTTGCAGCATGAGCCAGAGATGGTCAGACTCCAGATCAGTCTCATCTCCCCTGAAAATTCTAGAGCCAAATCCCTTTGACCAAGAATGTTTCATTTCCAGCTGTCATGCCTTTCATCCAGGGCCTTTGTGAGCTGCATTTTCCCAGTTGTCGTGGTGGGTCCTGGAAAGAGATGCAGCCACGGACGTAGCTGGGTCCAGACTTGCAAATGGCTTGGAGGATCATGACTATAGCTGTGGACTGGGAGCCAATGGAGGAATTAGAGCATAGGGGACGGGGGTGCTCTTGGCAACCTGGCTCAATGAAAAGGCAGGCTTGCAGCCTTTGGAACATGCTGGATCCTCTGAGTTGCATTCACATTCATCCCCCATTGCAGTGAGCTACAGACAGCTAATCTGGAGGTGATGATGGACAGATCTGCTCCAAGCTGGAAGGAGCAAAATTTTCTAGCAAGCTGCCAGATACAAGAAGGTATTTCTTGCCACTTATTTTACCCAATCATCCAGGATAGGAATTTTTTAACAGGAACCTTAGCCTTCCCCACACTTGGAAGAATGAGGATTGATGCCTTCAATAGAAGGGAGCTAGGAGAGGGAAATTATCCCAGTTAGTTTATCAAGACTTCTCTGTTAAAGATGGTTGAAATGTTTCCATTGTGATGGGGTGTCCACCCTGCACAAGACTGGAAAGGGTTAAGATAGCCAGGTGGGCCAATTAACTCCCCAGGCTACACCTGGAGGGGGAGCTAGAGAGCAGGGGGTGATTAAATGTGGCCCAGCTGGACAGGAACAGAAGGGGCCTGTATAAAGCCTAGGAGCTGAGAGCAGAAGGGGGCTGCAGGGAGAAAGTATATAGTCACTTCCTGGGAGGTGCATTAGGAGCTAGAGGGTAGACTATGGTTACTCCCTGACAGGAGGGAGTTGGGAGGCTGGCAATGGCAGCCACTCTGTCACTCACAGCTCCTATAAACGCTGCCCCTCCAGGCACAGCTCCTTTGGGGGTGCTACTGCACCTGCCCCAGGTAGAAGCGTCCCCATCTGCACAGGTGTCACACACGGGATCTCCCTTGTTTTAGGGCAGGGTTCCCTAATCTTCTTGGATGGTACCCTTGCCTTCCCCTGTCCCCTTTGCTACCCCATGGCACGCGGGAGGCCTGCCCCTGAGCTGCTGTGAATCTACAGGGCTCAATCCACTCCACTACCTGGAAGGCCATGCCCTCGGCCTGCAACTGAGCTCGGCCACTTAGCCGCTCAAAATCCCTGACAAATGGAAGCACACTTTCCCATTCAGCATAGCCACAGGAACCTCCTACATTCCCATGCCTCCCCTACTGCTCCCCAGAACCCATGTACAGCAGCTATCCCTGCAGGGCCATGTCCTTCCCTGTTGGCAGAGGGACCCACTGTGAATTACTTTGAATTTACAGCCAAACCGTGGGAAAGGGAATTATATATCTCTCTGGAGACAAGCTGGCAGGCAGCAAACATCCATCAAGTGCAAATTCTGGGTTATTTACCATGCCAGGATCTTGCCAAGAGAAACACCCCCTGCACTGGGCAGCCGGTGGATAGATTCCACCATGGGGACCTGTTCTGCAAATGACAAATTTCTGCCTTGCTCATCAGAACAAATAGAATGAACAGGGCTGCTTTTTTCTTGCCAGAGCCTTGCACCTTCATGCAGTATGAGACCTGCAGCTATCCTCCTCCTCCCCTTCTTGACTGCTCTCTACCAGCAAGGCAGTATCGGCCCCTCTGAGCCATGACCCTGTTGTTTAAGTCCTACAGTAGCTTTGATTGACTCTTTTATGAGCCCAGTTTAATTATTCACCCTTTTAAAACATTTTACCTCCTAACCCTGTGATGGTGTTTGGGAATTGAAAGGAGTTGGGCAATCATTATGTTGTGTCTTTTCTCTCATGTTGGCAGCACACAAGGCGTTACCAGAGTCCCCGGCGCATGGGTGGTTGGAACCCACTGATCAAAGCGGGACCAGACTTTGCCAGGAAATCATCACCACTTTGTCTCAGGCAATGGCGTGCCCCCCAAGTGTCATGGCTAGGCATGATTTGGGGAGAAGGGAATTTATTTTGCTTTGAAGCATCAAAAAACACATTTCATTCCAAACATAATGGCCCCATGAGTGGAAACACTACAGCAATTATCTCTGACGTTTCTCTTGTGTGCCGAAACAAAGCCACAGGATGTAGACAACAGACGCTAGAATGACCCACGCTCGAGGAGCCAGAAGTCATTGTGCAAGGTGCTATATTGCAGTCAAGCCTGGAGACCCCTACTGATGGCCCCATTGTGCCAAGCACAAGAGTTTAAAGTCTAAGGAGACAAGACAGATGGGAGGGGAAATACAAGCACAGAGAGGGAACCAGTGACTTGTCCACAGTCACATAGCAGTCAGTGGCAGAGCCAGAACAGAAAAGAATGCAGGTATCTGGAGTCTCAGCACAGCACAGCCCCCTACCCACTAGGTCACACTGCCTACCATGATGCTTCAGTTAAAAAAAACTGGAGCTAAAGGAGAGATCCCATAGCTGTTAACTGTAGTTGGTCCTGTACCCTGTCTGTGTGGCAGTCACTAGAGACCAACATCACTTTCATTCACACCTGCACAGCCATCAGCTACAGTGGGTGGAAGGGATAAACAGGGAGTGGAGGAGAGACACAGGTGGACAGAGAATCCTGTTGCTGCAGGCGGCACTCTCTATCTTTCACACACCCACCCCACTCTGGCCAACGTTCCAGCAGCTTCTTGCAAAGCGAGCTGTGTTTATCACACAGCTTCCTGGCTGGGAAAGGAGACTGGCAACACACTCTGTTGCCAGCATTTTTTCACAGTATGCCCGAGGGACGAGGGGTGTGCCTGACAGAGTGCAGGCCAGGCAAAGCTCCGAGAGAGTAATGTCAGGCAGCAGCCAGAGCAAAAGGAGAGGGAGGGTTTAGAATGAGACAAGCAAAGAAGCGGCAGCAGATAAGCTGGCCTTCTCCTGAGCCCTGCTGATTCTTGTGACCTTACCTCCACACGTGGACAGTCAAATAAGGGAGGCTAATGGAGATGGTACATAAATCATAATCAAATAAGTAACTTGAGGAGCAGCAGCAGCGAAGCCAGACTCATTTACTGACCTTTTGCAGCTTTGGCCTGTGACTTCAGACTTGACCTGCAACGGTGGGGTGAGAAGGGCTGGGTTTCTGCAACAGGTGGGAGATTCTTTTGGAGGCTGATATTGCACCATGCACATGGATTTATATTTTGGCACGTGCCCCTAGCAGGAGCCAATGATAAGTTTGTCTGGACTACAAATCATCAACTCAATCCCAGTAGCTGACTGAACCAGGCAAGGAACTGCCTAGCCAGGAAGGGAACAGGCTGTTGTAATAGTTGGTCCTACAAATCTCCTCTAATTGCAAGCTCAAATATAAAAAGTGAGTGTAAGTTCATAGTCACAATGGGCTATAGGAACAAATGGGGATGGGGAAAGGTACAAAAGGGAGATGGAATGAGTTCAGAGTGAAGACCTACTGATGACTAAAGCACTCTGTTAAGATGATGCCTAGTAAACAGGCCTAAAAACTTATAAACCAAAATTGCTGTATTGGATACTAGGCTTAGTTGGTGAACAAAATAATGAGGGGATGGGGTATTCCATGTACCGCTCCCATTTTGGGTCCATAAAGACACTTTGGAGAGAAAAACTGTGTCAAGCCTCAGTATGATGGCTGCCACCCCCACCATCTCCTGGGACCCTGGGCCTTCATCATCCGGATCCTGAGAGACACCCTAACCAGACCAGGCCAGACAGAGGGACCCAGATGATACCTAACACCTCTTCTGGCTCTGACTGAATCCCAACTACCACCTGGGATGGGACACTTTGTCTCCCCTTCTTACCTTATTTCTTCTCTCTCTTATCTCTCTCCTTTTTATCTTGTATCTAATAAAAGTCTAGCTTAGCCGGTCAGAAGAGTATATTTTACAACACTGCTGTAAGCCTATGACAGAAAGAGGCAGCTAAAAGCAGTGCCCTAAGCAGCCCAATGCTAGCATGAGTTTGCCAGGCTTGGAGTGACTGATCAGACCATGTGCTGTGCCTGTATTTTTCCAGCAGTGAAGTTGCAAATGAGCATCAGCACCAGCATCAGAAGGTGCATTTTCTATCTTTGCTGTTCTTTTCTTTCCCCCTTTTGTGTATGTTTGTCTTGTTTTGTCTTCTAGGAAACAGGGTCAGACTTTAACAACAGCAATGATGACAGCTCCAGCCCATCTCAACTAACTTCTCTTTTCTCCAAAAGGACAGTTATTACCATCTTTGATACCATCTGGAGCCTGACAGACAAGAGGGTTTTACTGTCTAAAAACTCTCCACAGCTAAAGGGACAGGGAACAAGGGACACGGTTAAAATGAAAGCCTCACTTAATACTTTACCTTTCAAATGCTTTAACTGTTTTTCCTTCTTTTCTGCGTTTTTAACAAAAGGATTTTTAAAGGTGTTTGCACCATGGTACTAAGCAGGCTGAAGTCTCTGTATACCAAACCCCGAACCTATTAACACTGCTTAATGTTGGACAGTGACTGGGTTATGTCAACACCTTTGACCCATATATTCCATCTACATTAAAACAACAGAGCCCCCTTGGGGAAAGGAGCCACGAATGGACATGGTTTGGGTTTGCTATGTCTTTGCTCTCCCTTTCCCATCACGTTGGCGCTCTGTCTTACTCTCTACAACCATGATGAAGATGAACAGCTCATTCACACCTTAGGGATCAGAACAACACTAATCTCCCCATTTGCCCTGAACTAGCAGCAGCTCCTAAAGATTTAAACAGGAGAAACATGTAAGCCTCACACATCTATAATGTGTTAAGGAGCCTGTGATTACAGTACCACCAGCCAGGCTCTCATTGGGTTGAATGTTGGCAACCCCTGATTTAGATTGATCGATGACCATGTGCTCACTAAATCTATTGCTAGATCTTTGGAGGCTGCCCCATTCCCGCTGACAGACTGTCTAGTTACCGCTTACAAGTGGAATCACAGAGAGTCAGGCTTTCCCTCAGTCAAGCTCCAGAGGTCAGGACAAGTGGATTAGCTCTCTGATTAAGCATCGGAGTGTCCTGGGGACATTTCTGGCTTCATGAAGCACAAAGGGCTTTGCTAAATGTTTCTTGGCTAAGCATTTTACAGCATAACCATGTCAGGGAGCAATGTTACAAGGTGGAGAGGCAACAGCATCGATCAGGAGTGTCCTGTCCTCTGGAAGCTCATTAAAGCAAGGCAATTAGATTGGAAGAGGATTCACAGAGTAAACTCTCAAAGTTCTGCCCCAGCATGCCAAGGGCTCAGTGTAAAATTTGAAGTGGATCCCCTGGAGATGGGGACCTTATCTGGTTGTTCCAGAGTCCTGGCCAAGAATCTGGAGAGAATATTGTCAAGTTATTATAAGTAAATCACCAGGGTTGGGGGTGGGCAGTTGATGATGGGCCCATTTCACTGTAGAATCCTCAGTTTGAGATCCAAACCTTAAACACATGATTAACTTTCAGTATGTGCTTAAGTCTCTTGGGTCTCACATTCTGTTGGGTTATGTACATGTGTGCAGGACACATCACTGAACTCACACGTGCTTAAATGCTTAAGTGAACAGGAATAGACTTAAGCACATTCTTAAAGTTAAGCCAGTGTGTAAGTGCTTTGCTGAAGCCCTACATTTTGGACTCTTTAATTGTCCTGTGGCACCAATCCAGAATTTTGGCCCAGGTGGCAAAGTGGCATCTTATCCTTGGGTAATGCAAGTGCCTACGTCTGCTGTTGTGCCTAGTTAGCTTACTAAGTGCAAGTCAATTTAAATTAGACACTTTATCACACAGAGGAAAGTTAAGAGGTCAGCCCCAATTATCAAACACTAGTATTGGCAGCTACTCAACAAACCCTTAGTCTAACCCTCGTAATGCTCTTTGTTCAATTACACTCTTGCAAATAAATTAACAGTTCAACATCAGTAATGTTTCTTACCCTCCAAGTTAAATCGCCTTCACCTAGGTGGGTTAGAACACAGTTATGTTTGCAATTTCACAGACAGCACACACCGCATTCAGGGAAAATCTTTGGTTCTGTAACTTTCTAGCTTGACCATACCCCAGGAACCTTACTAATTCACACTAATGGCTGGGAACTCCACTAGGAAGTTGGCGATTTTTGCAGATTAGGGAGTGAGTGAATGAAAAAACACAATCAAGTTAAATCTTCATGTTTCATGATTAACTAACTATTGGAGGATCAGCAACACTTCCTTGGGGACATGTTCGCTCATCACTGCATATACTGCAGGGGTTCTTGCACCTTCTTCTGAACCGTCTAGCTGGAGACTGCAATAAATGGACTATCTTGCTGAGGCAATCTGGCAGCGTCCATATTCCAATAACACACATCCTCATTGTATATGTTGCTCTGGTTTACTATCTACGCATTGCACCTTTATATCTATACAGGGAGCCTCTCTGTCTACAATGGTTATGGGGCTTTTGACGCATGAAGGATCAGTCAGAGGCCCGCAGTGCTCCCTCTCTTCTGGAGACTTTATATTAGTTCTTTCTTTGCAGTTTTGTTTAAACTGCAACAAAATTCCAGTTGACTGAAAGCACGTGGTTTGCTCTTTACATGTTGGAACCAGAACAATCTTTTCTTTGCAGTGGCAGGTTTAATTATGTATGCTAATGCTCCTTAATGTATCAGAAGAAATAAAAAGCCCAGGCTTTATGTGCATTATAATATACGTGCATCAGGGAGGCCCTGCTGTGGTTACGCAAATAATTTTTTCCACAACAGGTGAAATCCTGCAATCAGCTCCACACGTGCTTCTCTCACCAGTCTGAAGTAAGTGAGCTCTGCTACAGGCAGACATGCTTTGCTGAGTTCACGTGTACCAACCTGTCAGTTCTGCTCCAACTGCAAGGACTCCTGCTTGTAACATGAAGTCTGGGGCTTGAATATTCTTTACTCGGTCTGAACATTACACAACAGTAAGAACTGCCAGGCTGTTGCAATGAGTTGACTAGGATGTTTGTGTACCTCTGCCCTCTATTGGAAGGAATTGGAACTGCTTAACTTTGTCATAGGCCCTGTACAGCAAACAAATGAAGGAGATTCTTCTTTACCTGAAGTAGCAAGTGCTTGTGCTTTTGGAATACTAGAACCAGGCTTAATTCTCTAGCTCAATTCCTCCCAGTGCGTCTGACTGTTTGCTGGCCCTCCAGGCTTGAGTTATCAGGCTCTTTTGGGAGCTGATCTCCCTGTAAATCCCCACCCCCCCAGACATCAGGCTCAGATCAGGTGTGTGTTCAGTACCGCCTTGCTCCTTCCTGGTTCTTCCCTGTCCATCCTATGGTGAGTGTAGTGAGTCTCTGGTAGGCGCTCCCAGCCCCCAAAGTTTTGAGAACAACTGGCATGCTTGGTGAGTCTCCATTGTGTTAAGGGGTAATAAGGAATAACACTGGGCTAGAACCAGTCCCTGAGGGTGTGTCAAGCTATTGGGGATCATTGCCATAGCCTGGCATTACAACAGCATCATGGCATGGTGTCCAAGGAGGGCATTTTCTTCCCACTCCACTACCCACAACCTCCCTCAGATTGCCATTAACTTTCCATCTTGTCTGTTGGATTAGTTGCCTTCACATCTGGAAGTGGCAGAGGCCAGAGCTGGGACTTCGCATGTGCCAAGTTTCTGGCCACAGAGGGACCCTAAAAAGCCCTAGGCCCTATGTCGGCCCCAGCTCCCAGCACACCCCTTGCTAGCCTGCCATGAACTTCTCCCCTCAACTCCAGTTCTGCCTCACAGCTTCCCCCTCAGGTGTGGCAGCCTAAGCTTCACCAGCCATCTCTTCCTTCGCTGGGAGATGAGGAGAGGAAAAGCCTTTGGCTTAGCGATGAAGAGGCTGGAAAAAAGGCACTGCAGACTCTGGGAGTGTAGCAAGACATGTCTGATACTCCCAAAATAAAACTGAAGAAGAAATAAAGGAGCAAAAGACACCAAGGGACACAGAGTGAAAGGGAGACTTAGAGGAGACACAGTACGAGGTGGCCAGGCAATGATGCCCAACATACAGCGAGGCACTGCAGTGCTGGGGTTGATTTCTAGGAGTTCTGCCAGAGGCAGTGCTTCCAGCACCAAATACACAGCAAGCAAAAAGTCACAGTTGGCTGGACCCAGTAATTACTGGTCCCCTGGAAAGGGCCTACCTGATTTCATGTGTTTTGCAAACCCATGCAGTGCAGTGGATCCCACTCCTCGCAGGGGAGTCACTGCTCCCTGTTAGTCAGTGGCTCAGTCTTTATTAAAACGTCCCAACAAGCAAGGAAGTTTAGCCCAGAGTTGACTGGCTGACTCAAGCCAGCCAAAAAGCAGCCTGGAAAACAAGAGAGAAGACAGGTGAGATCTCAATACCTGAAAGCTCTCTACGATGGGGGCCTGTCGAACTCTCCTCGCCCACCTCCAGACGGCTCTGCTGACAGAGTTATGAAAGGAAACAGAATGAGTGTGCCATTGGCCTAATGGTGCCTTCCCAGCTTGGCAAGGACTGAGCCAAGCCCATGGGCATAGCTGAGCAGAGAGCCCCGTAGGACTGGGTACACAGTGGAGCCTCTGCAGGAGTGTGCAGGGGCCTCATGGAGCTGAATGCACACCAGATGTCAGGACTAAGGCCCACAGCTGCACCATCTCAGTCTCCTGAGAGCCCAATGAGCCAGTGGTGCTGCCAGATGGACAGTCCTGGCTGAGAAAGCCAGTAGGCCGCTTCTTAGTCCAGCAGTAGCTCACTGGCTGCTCAGTGCATACACTGTTAGAGCCTCTGTGCTTGCCTCGCTTCAAGCCCTGCTCCTCCACTGCCCTAGCCTACACTGTGCCCTATACTCAGACTTGTTCCAATCCTGTCCAAGCCTGGCTCCAGCTAATCCCGTTCTGACCCTCGGCCCTGATTCCTGGTTCTGACTCTGTCTCAATCCTTGGCTCTGGCACTTGGATGCTGACTTTGGTTCTGACCTTTGGCTTTGAACCTCGGCCCTGACTCTGCTTTGTCCCTGGGCTCTGGCATTTAGACCCCAATCACTAGACATGACCACTAGGCCTGACTGCCTACGACCTGGTCCCCCAACAGTGGAGCATCTATAGAAGCTGAGCCAATAAAGAGCCCTTTTAAGGTGGTTGTGCTGTGACGGGCAAAACCCTGTACACTGGAGGTACCAGAGCATGCCACAGGTGAGCTCTCTACAGGTTACCAGGGCCAGCAGCAGCCTGTCAGCACCATGGAAGTGCAGCAATGGAGTGGAGAGACTCTGAATGGCCTTTGCAGCTGCTCCTTTTCAGCACCAAGGACAGCAGCCATGATTCAGAGCCTGCAGTATGCCGGGTTCAAGTGGGGACACCCAGGCAGCAGGGAGGAGGGAGAACAGTGGGGGTAGGGGGTCTCCTTTAATGACCCAGGATGCTGCCATAATGCCATTGCATGCCCTGTGGAGCCCAGGCCCAGTCCTACACATACAAGCACCAGCCTACACTTAAATGTTCCCATGGCCACTTGATCTGACTGAGGCTCGTTGTGTTTTCCTCTCTCCAACAGCTTTTAGAGCTTTGGTTTGTCAGCAGTGAAGGGAAAATTTCACTCCCCAATTTTATTACGTGTTGGCTTGTTAACAATTACCCTTCCAGCCGATGCAGACAGCTGACACAAGGAAAAGCTGCGTTTGAGTGAGAGCCTGCCACTCACTCCTAAGAGAGGGGCGACAGGGTGGGGCTGGGGGGAACGGGAATTGGTAGAACATGCTGGAGTGGCAGATAATTGAATGTCAAGGTTGATGCAGCTAGTATTTATTTTAGTACCTGCACTTCTAAAACATGCCAGTGTCGATCTTAGTGACCTATAAAGTCTCAAGAAAGTAATGGGAAAGAGAAGTTAATAGTTACATATTCTTTTTTTATTGAGACATTCAAGAAACTGCAGGAAAAAAACCAGGAGATGCCAAAGAAAAATAAGAGAGAAGTAGACAGGTGTTTTGCTGCTAGTGGGGGAAGGAGTCACAGATTGGGGACAGCAGAGACTGGCAGTATTTTGCAGGGGGCCATGTAGTGAAGGCTCAGAGATTGGCAAAGTCAGAGGGGCAGACCGTGTTATGCGAGGGGTTATACAGCATACATGGGAAAGATGTATTAATGAGATCAGAAGAACCCATGGAGGAGCGTGTTATCAGGGGCATTGGCCCATAGGTTGGGGATTGCCAAGGACCCTACAGAGCAGTGATGCTGCAAGGATATGGAGAAGCTGGATTAGCAGCACACAGCGCAATGCAAGAAGCAAGAGCCCAAGTAAGGAACTGATCAGTTTATCGCTTGCTTTATTTAATTCATATATTAATTCTGATACAGGGAAAATCTTGTCTCTAAAATTCTTTGCATCTGGGTGTGCCAGGATTCGTTCTAGCATCTAAACATGTGATCTAGTTCACACATATATACAAGGAGGATAGAGCCTCCCCCTATCCTAGCAAAAAGTCTAAAGCCCAGGCCCTCAGGCCAGGTGTACCAAAGTGTGCCAGCTACAGCCTATCGAGGCTTTGCAGATCCAGGGCTGTGGGTGGTCAGGGAGGGGAGGGGAGGGGACACAGGCCCACCCAACTCCACTGCGTCCCTGCCCAGGGCCCTAACAGTGGTGGAACTCACTGAGCTGCAACTCACTGACTCGTGGTAAGGCTCTAATACAGCCGGACTCAGGTCGGCTACCTCTGGGCTACTTCCTCCACCCTGTCCCCATGTACCAGTGGTCCAGATCGCAATCCAGTTCCTCAGGGTAGAATGCAAGGGGCAGCCCCTGCAGGCCCTCACCATCGCTGGCATCAGGCAGCTGCTCCAAATCACAGGGGCCTGGTAGCTCCTCTGGCTCGCAGGGGGCAGGTTGTTTTGGCAGTTCCTCCAGATCACAGGGGCTAGGTAGTTCGTCTGGCTCACTGGGCTCAGGCAATTCTGGCAGATCCTCAGGGCTCCAATCGGTAGGCAGCCCTGGCAGCTTCTCTTCAGGACAGTGGTCCGTCTCTGGTCCCAGCACCACGGGAAAGACATCCTTCTCCCTCAGCTGCTCCCCCCTAACTGAGCTGGAAGGCCCACCCTTTACACATCTCTTTCCTGCCCCGTCTCTCTGCTTGGGGTCAGGCGGGTGTGGACTTCTGGGTTCCGCCCCCTTAGAGGGGGATTCGCCCTTCCTCGCTGTCAATCTCAGAGAGGCCACACCACCCAGTCACTACAGATCATTTTACATGACAGATGGCCAGTCACATACAGACAGCAATAACTACTATTAATTCCAATTTCACATGGCAGCTTGGTTCAATCAACAGCCTCCCTGGCCTAGTGGATGGGGGGAAGCTGTCGGTGTGATATATCTGGATTTCAGTGAGGCTTTTGACACAGTCCCACATGATATTCTCATAAGCAAAATAGGGAAAGGTGGATATACAACTGGTTGGAAAATCATACGTAAAGAGTAATTATCAATGGTAAATGGGAGGACATAACCAGTAGGGCTTACAAGAACTGCCATTTTCTCTGTGCCAACTACTATTCCACATCAGGACTCCTATTCCCAACCTTAATGGGGAAGTAGGATCATTGGTCCAGGAAGCCACTGCACCTGATCTACAGAGCTGATCCTGGACACATCATGCTGCTTCCCCTCCTTATTTCCAGCTTCATGGAACCACTGAATACACTAAGCTCATTCATCATTACGTAGCTCACCATTTCCATGGAGGTCTTTTGCAATCTATTAACTATTACAAACCCTGCTGGCAAAGACATTTGTGAAGAAAGGTTATGGATCAAAGCCTGTTCTCACTTACACCCAGTTCAATGGGATTGCATGAAAAAAATTGATCATGTGACTGTCTCTGGTGAGGACATTGGCTTAGGTGGTCTTGAACAATAACCCATCCTAATCAGTCCACATCTCCGGAATACTGACTGATCACTAAATGGTCCCATTCTGTCAAAAGTTCATTGGCTCGCAGAGGCCAAGGGAGAACATAGCAAGATCAACCAGTCAGAGGATCCATTGCTATGTGGAATCTACTCTCTTCCCAGAAGAGAGGCGGTGTTAAGTCCATAGGGGCTACTGAGGTGTCTGTTGTGGCTCCACACCTTATGGGGGGAAGATTTCTTTCCACCTCTCTCTGCCCCAGTGCACCTGCCCAATACACAGTACAGTTGGTTGGGCATAGCGCCTGGGTATGAGTCTGAATTCCCATAAGGAAGCAATTTCACTTTTTCATTTGCTTATCTCTAGCTGGCCACCAGCAAGGAATCCAATGATGGACATAAACTGAATATCCCAGTCAATCTGCAAAGAGGCTACATCCCCTTAGGACTTACCATTCCTATGAACTGGCCCCCAGAATTCCCACCTGAAGCAATGCTTTGCAAGATAGCATTGCAAGAACCCCTTTATGGGCAAACAGAATATAAGGCACTTCCAGGCATTCTGAACCAACTACACACCACCCAGGCTTCGGCAGCTCTTCACATACAGGAAGTTTATCAGACAAATCAAAGAAGAGCAGTAATTCATGGGGCAACCATTTCTTTTTGTGACCAAGGGGATACCATAGAAGCCTTTCTCTGCAATAAAGGCAGAGTCCTTTTTAGATGCCTCTTCAAGTTGTATCAGAGAGATAACTCCCTTTGTATTTGTTCTAACCAAGCATCAAATGGATCTCTAGAGTACTAGGTCGTGTCCTGGTGATGTGGAAATGACGGGCGTGAAAGAGAGTTTTATCACGCCAGGTATACACTCTCTCTGGAAATTCAATTCAAATTGGTTTGGTGACCGCCATGCAAATCCTAGCAGTGGTGTCTGTTGAGCCTCATGGCAGTGAACATGGCAACAGTTAGAGGATACAGGCTTTAATGGTCAGCCCCACTAGGCGGAGGCATGATATTCAACCCCAAAGACATACTAACTACTTCTTTCTCAGAGACACTATTTTCAGCTTAATGTGCCTGACCTCAGGAACCTTTACAACCAGCCAAAGCACTTTCTACTTCAAAATAATTTATGCCTGTTTCATTCATGTAAGATCTTCACTCTTTAGCAAAATGTCCTAATTTGATTATGCTGTTTGCATTTCTTTCCAGGACATACTGGAGAGTCAGTTATGTGTCTCTAATTTGTAATCTAGCTTGTATTATTGTCCACTTGTAAAAGCAGGTTTCTCGCTCATACACACACCCTCATCATTTCTATTTACTCCATTGACATTAATGCCCTGGGGAGTGCCACTGGATTGCTGTGGAGATAATGATTTTTCATCTTTAATGGCTTCTTCAATATTTGTAACTCACTCAGCAGTCTTACCCAATGTTAAATCTCTCTCATATCAGGCAGTCTCTAATTGTGGAATGATCTGCCATTTCAGCTGTTTGATCACAAATCATTTTGTCAGCTAGACCCACACAATTGCATCTAGAGACCAATTCACTTAGGTGCAAATCCTGGGCAGCTGTGCATAGTCCAAGCACTGGCCTATGTGCTGTGCTTGTCTGAGAAGAGGTGGAAGGATGAGACCATCCCCAGAGGCTGTAGAGCCATTTTGCGGCTGTTGCTAAACCCAATTTTTGAACCCTCAGCAAGAAGGGATACAGCAGAATTAAAAGTACTATATAATGCAAAGAAACTTTGTCAGATGATCTTGCTACTACCAGCCAATGTGCTGAAATAAGAAGCTGAGTTTTGGAGACGTCTCCTGGGATCTTTGCAGATTTTATATTTAAGTAAGATGCTTTAATCTCTACCACCTTTAAGCAAGTCCAGGAATCTCTCCCCTATAAATCCTGATTTGGCACTGCCTTGCTGTGTGTCCCGGGCAACTCATGTAGGGTATGTCTATACTGTATGGTAAACCCGTGTCTGTGGGACCAGGGCTTGTGGATTTGGTGTTTCTAAACCCATGCTTGAGTGCTATTGTGACAATTAAGCCTACAAATCTACCTGAACTGTGAGCTCAGCTATAACAAGAATGTAAGATGTTACAGTAACCTATAGTAACAAAGGTTGATGGGGAAAGGCATGAAGGGGAGACAGAATAACTGAACTAGTCTAAACAAAAAGGCCAAGTTGATATGATTCAAGGACTGTGTTGAAATCATGCTTGTTAAGAACAAACATGGAGCCAAAAGTTAATGAGCCAAAATTGGTGTTTCAGATATTAGACCTAATTGGTGAACAAACTAATAAGGGGATGGGCTATTCGACCCATCACTGCCTTTGTGGATCCTTAAAACAAAGAGATGTTGTGGGAAAAAGTTCAAAAATACAAAACTGAAAGAACAGACAAAAGCTATGGTAGCACTTCACCACCCCCACAATTTTCTCAAACCCCAGGCCTTCATCATCCTCATCCTCAGAGGTGTCCTGGCCAACACCGGCCAGAGAGAGGGACCCAGACACCATCACCATCCCTAATGCCTTCAGCTGAATCCCAACCACCACGTGGAATGACAGCTATTGCCGTCTTTAATAGCAGCTAAGAGACTGGCAGACCAGCGGGCATTTCCTTCTAAGATTGGACTTTAACGACAACATCTCCAGCCCATCTCAACTCACTTTGTCTCTTTTCTCAACAAGGACAGTTATTACCATCTTTGATACCATCTAAAAGACTGTCAAACAACAGAGGGTTTTCCTTTTAAAACTCTCTCTAGCTACAGGGAAAGGGAACAAGAAATGTTAAACCGAAAGCCTCACTTAATCTTTTACATTTCAAATGCTTTCACTGGTTTTCCCTTCTTTTCTGTATCTTTAATAAAAGGCTAAAAAGAATTTTAATGCTGTGTTTGCCATGGCGCTAACCAGGCGGGGTCACCGGATACCAAACCGCAGACCTTATTTAAAACTGTTTAATGTAGGATAGTGAAAAGGGTTATGTTAACACCTTTGGCCACTTACTCCATTTAAATTAATACAACAGTGTCCACATTGCATTGTAAACCTGAGCTTATAAAATGCTAGATATGGGTCTCACAGCCATCCATGCTGCACTATGCGGACCTTCTGACTTGAGTCTGCAGCTTGACCTGTGTCTACACTGGAAAATGACAAAACTTGGACCCAAGTCTCAGCAGGATTCAGGCTCTGATCCATCTCCCTAGCAGGGTCCGAAGTGCTTGTTGACCTGAGTCAGACTGACTTGTATGTGAATGGAAGTTGGTCTTGGGCTCAAACCTGACTCAGATTCTGGGCTTAGTGTACAGTGCAGACATACCCCCAACTTCTCTGTATCTTAGCTTCCCTCACCTGTCAAACTGGGACAATACTCGTTCCATCTCACTGGTAAATGTGAGAAGATTCGTTAGTGAATATTTGTACAGTGCTTTGAAGGCATAAAGTCCTATTATGTAAGTGCTAATATCATTATCACCAACCATAGGGAGCTCGCCTGTCCGGTGAGGTGATCAGTACTCACAAAAGCACAGTAAAAAATTAAAATAGTCATCTGGAAATGGATTGGTCTGGGAGATCAGGTCCCTGGGACTTAAAAGATATGGGAGTGCCTAGCACATGCAAATGAGTGCAGAGTGGACGTAAACTACTACCCAGTGCAATCAGCACCCCCACCCTCTTACATGTATTATCATTGTTCATCATTTTATATAACACTTTGGTGAGAAGGAAATTACAGAGTGGGAATGCTTGTTATTTTTCTCTGCAGAGAACCTTCAGCTCCAAACAAGAGGAGGAAGCTCTTCAGGAAAAGGACCAAGCTTCAGATAGGCAAGACCATGAGAAGTCCTATTGGTTTTATATGACTGAGAAACATGGCCACTTGCTAAGGAAGAAACACAGCTAAATACACTTCAGAAGTGAAGTGTAGAGATGAACTTTTTGGGCCAGTGAGGGAGAATAATGTGTGTCAGAGAAGATCTAATCGAGAACTGCTGGAGCTGTATGGAGAACCAAGTAGAGTAAAAGTGGTGAAATCCCAATGCCTCGAGATGGCAGGGCATGTCGTTGGGATGACAGAAGACAGATCAGCTAAGCATCTCTTGGAAAGGCATGCCTATAGTGTCCGACCATGGAGAAGATGGAGAAAGACATCTGAGCCTCCTGGGCCATGCTGTGATTGGGAACCTTAACAGGCCGCTCCTCATCCTTGTCCCACACCTCTGCCCCAACTGCCTTTCTCTCTGCGGGTGGACTTTCAAGACGGATTAAGGTTTAAAGCCCCCATTTTACCACCAGACAGCCCCAAGATTTGTGTACACTCTTCTACAGCTTTACTGTCACAGGGCCAAGGAGAGGCCTTACTGGGTAGGGTCAAGTCCAGCAAGAATACTCTGGGGAGGGGACCTCACACTGTGCTGCGCTAGGAGAGAGAGCTGCCCAACTAGCAAGTCATTTCCAGTTGGATGAAAGCTGGTATAGCAGGCTCCTTTACCTGTCCATCTTCCCTTCACTGTGTTGGCAAAGGGTGCTCAGCTGCCGTTTCTAGTATTAGTTAAGAGCTGATGTGAAGATCAGCTAGGGGAAGCCATTTGTGATGCACAGTAAGGACACTACAAAATACAGGATCTGTGTTACATACTCTTAAGTACCATCTTTGACAGTTGCTGGCTTTGAGGATGAGGGGAAGCAGTAGATGTGATACATCTTGACTTTTAGTAAGGCTCTAGATACAGTCACACATGAGATTCTCATGTGCAAACTAAGGAAATATGGTCTAGATTAAATGACTATAAGGTGGGTGCACAACTGTTTGAATGACTGTACTCAAAGAGTAGTTATCAATGGTTCACTATCAAACTGGGAGGGTGTATCTAGTGAAGTCCCACAGGGGTTAGTCCTAGTTTACATACAATTTTTAATTTTTAATTAATGACTTGGATAATGGAGTGAAGAGTATGCTTATAAAATTTGCAGATCACACCAAGCTGGGGGCGGGGGGGTTACCAGCATTTAGGAAGACAGGATTAGAATTCAAAACAACCTTGACAAATTGGAGAATTGGTCTGAAATCAACAAGCTGAAATTCAACAAGGACAAGTGCAAAGTACTGCAGTTAGGCAGGAAAAACAAATGCACAACTACTAAATGGGGAACAATTGGCTGGGTCGTTGTACTGCTGAAAAGGATCTGGAGGTTATAGAAGATCACAAATTGGATATGAGTTGACAATGTGATGTAGTTGTAAACAAGGCTAATAACATTCTGAGGGTGTATTAAAAGGATTGTTGTATGTAAAACACAGCAGGTAACTGTCCCACTCTACTTGGCACCGGTGGGGCTTCAGCTGTAGTATTGTGTCCAGTTCTAGATGCCACATTTTAGGATGTGGACAAATAGGAGAGAATCCAGAGAAGAATAAAATGGTAAAAGGTTTAGAAAACCAGACCTATGAAGAAAGGTTAAAAAACCTGGACATGTTTAGTCTTGAGAAAAGGAGATTGAAGGGGGACCTAATAACAGTCTTCAAATATGTTAAGAGCTGTTATAAAGAGGACAGTGATCGACTGTTCCCCATGTCCATTGAACGTAGAACAAGAAGTAATCTGCAGCAAGGGAGATTTAGATTGGACATTAGGAAAAATCTTCCTAACTCTCAGGGTAGTTAAGTTCTTGAATAGGCTCCCAAGGCAGATTGTGGAATCCCCATCATTGGAGGTTTTAAAGAACAGGTTGAACAAACATCTGTCAGGGATGATCTAAGTTTACTTGCTCCTGCCTCAGCACAGGGAAATGGACTAAATAACCCTTGAGGTCCCTTCCAGTCATACATTTCTATGATTCTGTGATTCCATGATCTACTAGCACCTTAATTATTTCCATCTCTGCACACAGATCTCTCCAGTCTCAGTAACTGTCCTGCCAAGGACTGATCAGCCAATATGATCTTGTTTTGAGGATATAAAGACTAACTCAATATACCCTGGTGAGGCACTCTGGTGATGGGAGGAGTGGATTCCTTCCTCTCCACTGTACTCATACAATTCCAACTGAATTAATCTCTTTCTAAAAATCAGCCATTTCAGACTCACTTTCTGGCCTCTCATGCACTCGCACTCCCAAACTCAACTTGCTTCTTAGTTAAACAGCTTGCAACTGCCCTGCTCCTGGATTAAGATATCATCTTGTGATTGGCAGTTATGAGCTTGCACCCACTTACTGTATTCATGCAGAACTGCTGCCTGGTCAGTTCCTCCCAGCAGGCAGTCTGCATACCATGCTTGGCTGGACACTAGTTCTAGTGCAGGCCATGTGGTTTGTGAGCATTCAGGTAATTGAGGCTGACATGATGGGGAAAATAATGCTGCCAATTAGCCTTGATATTACCATGGCCAATATGGGGGGAGGAGGAGGAGTGTGTGAAACAAGGGAAAGACTAAATCTTAGCACCACGCAAATCCAATTAAGCATAGCAAATTCCATTGCTTTAAAATCTATCATTAATTTTGCTTGAGAGCACGATGCAGTGACAGTGGAACGTGTTCCCTCACCAGACTCCCCACCCCCCACTCCCAAAGGGGCATCCTAGGACAGGAGGGAGCAGGAGCTGTTACACAACAAGCAGAGATGGAGGCTGGAAGGAACGGATATGTTGGGTGTCAGAACATCAGCTTTTGTATTTCTGAAGTAGGGAATGAGATAATAGCCATGCTGAGAACCTGCAAACACTCATTACCACATCAGCATCACCATCAAATTCTATTCACAGCTCAGATTTAATTGCTAAATTCCACTGCATGTGTTAACAGCAGAATGCAGGGCTCCCAATTTGTATGTCTGTGGGATGGTTACATTCTCCTCTCACGTATGTTAGCTTTAAATCCCTGATAATCCCCACACTAGTGAAGTACATTCCAAGTGAGCACTGAAATCCAATTTAGAATCCTGTTCTCTAGATGCGTAACCAGAGTCTATTCAAAAATCCAATTCACCATCTTCTCCACTCAACAACTACACTCAAGGGACCATCCCAGGTGGACAAAGAAATCCAGCTTCTAAAATGGGGATAGCCAGCGACTACGTTTTGCTGGCAAAGCATGGGTAAACTGGCTCTAATTGCCAGTCTCCAAATCACTAGGTGGCACTGTAGGGAAGTTTTGCTTGCAGTTAATGACAATTAGAACCAAGTGAAATTTACAATGAATAATTTATTCCATAAGTTTCACCTTTTCATTTAATTTGTGAACTGTGTAATTTGTTTGTTGTGTGAAATACTTCATTGGGTAATTCTTGGCCTGCAGATCACACAGAACCTCAAACCTGGGAGAAATTCATTACAAGTCAGCTGAAGTTCACAGGATCTGTGTCTCCCTAACAGAAACAATTCTAGGAAAGACTGTGCTTTCAATGGGACCTGGGCACCTGACTCCCTTACGCTTCTTTGAAAACCCCAGTTGAAGGGAATATCAACACTGACACAGCTAGAGAGGAGGCTGCTCTAAATGCTGCGATTGGGATAGGATCAAGTTCCCTTTAAGCCAGAGTCACTCAGAGGAAGGATAGCAAAATGGATTGCACGGGCAGAACAGCTCAAATTATCTGTTAAAGCAAATCGATTGAATGAAGATGGTCTCCGTCTCCTAATGCTGTCACAGAGAAGACAGTTAAGAGCTGTGCATAGTGCTTTACCCCCTGAGGAAAGAAGTGACAACTGGAAATTAAGAGATGTATTAAAGCAACAATGTGAACCTACAGTTCATGCACATGGCCAGCAGGATGCATTGCTGGAGAGGAAGCACCAAGCTGGGGAAAATGCAAAGGATGTTTGGTATGAGGTGCACTGCCTCATGGGGAAAGCCTAACCAGAATGTGACTAAGCAGGAGAGGCTGGATGGCCTGGGATTATTGGGGCAAAATGAAAATCAGAGTTCATGAACACATCAAGCCCGTCTAGAGCTTGAGTGAGGCCAGGAATGTGGTAATGAAATGGGAGAAAGGGAGAATGTGACATTAATGAAGGTGGCGATGATACTGGAACCAAAGTTTGCACCGTATCAGATCCATCAAGCTGTCAAAGTGGTAGCTAAGACATTGTGTGACAACATAGCCTGGCTCCAAATGGAGGGAAAACAGCATGGAACATGGAGACCAGACTCAGACAACTGGATAAAGGGAATATTCTACCTCCCACAGAAGGAAATGGAAGGGAAAGTGAAAAGCTGCTTGGACCAAGGATATCACAGAAATGTAGAACTAGAAGGGACATCAAGAAGTTTTATAGGCCATCCCTGCAAACTGAGTCAGGATTAGGTGTACCTAGACCATCCCTGAAAGGTTTATCTGACTTATTCTTAAAAACCTCCACTGATGAGGATTGTACAATAACCCTACGCAACCTGTCCCAGAGCTTCACTACCCTTAGAGTTAGAAAGCTTTTCCTCATGTCCAACCTAAATCTCCTTTGCCACACACTAAGCTGATTCTGTCTTGACCTACCCTCAGTGGACATGGAGATCAACTGATCACCATCCTCATCAGAAACATCTAAATCCAAGATTGGCCTTTTCTTCAGGAGTGGATATATCACTGTGGAAAAGCAGAGGACACCCCAACCATTCAGAGTATACCCCAAACCGCCAGTGCAAGCTCTGCCAAAAGGGGAATTTGTCTGGCCTGCAAAATTTCACATGTACTTGTGGACTCTGGAATTCAGATTTCTCTTGTGCCTGGAACAATTTGGTGGAGGAAATGCCATGGGTGTCAAGAAAATGACTTTGAACCCCTATTTCTCAAAGGTTGACACAGGGATTATAAATCACTGTTATACAGATTCATTGCCTCATTTGGGGCTTGATCCATTAAAGGCTGTCCATTCATCTCAACTGTCTTTGGATCAGGCCTTTTTTCAATGTTACAGACCTATCACGGAATCATTGAAGTTAGAGATGAAAAAAACATTAGACCATCCAGTCCATCTCCCTAGAGCCAGTGAAGGATTGTTTTCTACAGGACATTATCTAGTGCTTTGTCCATTCTAGCTATAAAATGTCTCAAGTGATGGTGACATCTACCTTTTCTCTTACGAAACTGTTCCACAGCCTATTACATCACTGAGGCTCTCAGAAATTCTTTTCCTAACACTCAGCCTCCATTTCCTTCTCTTTCATATTATCCCATTGCTCTGTGTCATGCCACCACACACCCATCTACATAAACTCTCTGTGTCCCTGGTGGCTATACCCTTCCAATGTCTATAGACAGTTATGTGTTTTCCTTAATTGTCACTTTACCAAGATACATGAGCTAGGAAATGTCATACTCCAGCACCCCAATGGTCAGTCTAGTTGTACAGCCTACCTACATCAGTGGCCAGTACCAGTTGCTTCAAAAGAAAGCTATGATGGAAAATAATGCAATAACTTGCCCATGGAGGCAGGAGTCTCTTCCCAAATCAAGCAGTCAATGGCTGGTTAATCATCTGTCCTGAAATATGTGTAAGAGTTAGTATCTGTATAAACGCTGTTTTTTTTAAGTCCTCCTATGCTCTTGCCCCCAGTAATATATTGTGGCAGTGGTTAATTATGAGATGTGAGAAAACATCTGAAAATTTCAACTTTGAATGTTGCTGTCTTTTAATTCCTTATAGGGGTCTGGCATTTCCACAACTGATCTTGATTTCTTCATATGGCCAGTGGCTGAGTGTATTAAACAAATTCCCATCATACCCCAGAATAAATGTCAACCCATCTGACGGATCTGTCTAAATTCAGATTTTCCAGGTATCCCATTATCTGCCCATTAGCTAGAGCGATCTGTTCTATGTTCTTGTGGAGCGGTTTGGTATCTCAGCCTTTGCCGTGAACAAACAAGGAGCACCAGGTTGCTGGGAGGGATGGATTGATTTGGAGCTGTTCTGAATATGCCTAATAGAACATTAAGAACCGCTCAGTTACACACTGCTGCAACTCATGTGCAATAAACAGGGTTAACCCAAAGCACCAGAGGCAAATTTAGCCCATAATATCCCTTATACATAAGGGATAAGGGCAGATTGTGATAACAGATTCTGGCTAGTTCTTAAACAGAAATGCTCATTGTGGATCAGAACAAAGGAACTGTCTGTGACCATGAAAGGGAGTTGATGGAAAATAAGAGGGGCCCCAACATAAAATGCAGAAAACCCTTTTGACTGTGATGGGCCAGATCCCTGTTAAACAGGGCAGTATGAGAGCTCAGCTAGAGTCATAGACAGCATTCATTGATCATAGCCAGCTGCAGAGAGCTGAACTTTACAGCTTTGGAAATAGAAGACTGCTAGGAACATGAGAAATTCCTCCAGCATTCAGGCCTTACACGAATAGGCAACATCCCTTACAAATAAAGTCTGGGACCCTCACCCTGAGATTAAGTAAACTTCCTAGCTAGCTTGCATCCCAGACCCTATACATAATAACAAAACAGGTGGTAGTTTGGGGACAGATACATTTTTGTCACCTCTGCTTCTGTTCTTGAAGCTTAAGATGCACTGGTTACAATAAAAGGATTCCAAGGGAAAAGTCAAGTCCAGCCCAGCCCTTCCCAAATCACTATAAAATTCTACTTCCTCAGAAGCTCCCCTGCTTCCCAAGAAGCTGTATTTATAGATATTCTTGGCTTCCCTCTAAGTGCTGGATTGGGCTTTCAGCTCCAGCTCTGCTTCATTGCACCATCCTGACCACCCGTGGGAGAGCTGAGTCAGGAGTAACACTCTCTGTACTGACATTCAGGCCTCAAGTGGCTCCTGTACGTAAGAGGGGAGATGTAGAACAGGGGCAGGGTGCCAGAGTACATGAGCAAATACTAGCCAAACTAAACAATGGAAGGGATGGGCAATCATCCAGATGCGCTGGAGAAACAGAGGGTACCCACAGAGGGTGCCCACCAGACAGCACTGCCGCTCAACTGATGGAGCACTGTGCTGAGTGGCAGCGCAGCCTAGTGCAGTTCCAGCCCGAGCCAACAGTTCGGTAGGAAAGCAAGAAGCAGCCTTCCATCAGCAGAAGCTTATGTTTGTCCTTCCCTTATGCTCCCTCGCTGTCTTCTCCCTCTGTACCTCTGCCCCAGCTCTTAGCCTCCGATTGCTTCCTTGGCCCAGTGGTGGAATTTGCAACAGACTCTAATGGAATTGCCAAGGTATGCCACGTCTTGCCTCCTGCATGGATAGTTATAGTCCCAGTGAGCAACGTCTAAGCTCTCCCCTCACTGCTCTCTAGCTCAGCCACATTAATATTGGTGACGTTTAAGAGGAACTCTTTTGCCAATTCATTGAAATTGTTTTCCCTATTGATTCTTACAAGCTATAAATTGATAAGATGCATTACTGCTTTATTAAAATGTAACTAGGATTTAGCAGTTCCCCCGAAGGGAAAGGGGAGAAATGCCCTGGGTCTCTCCTCCAGACCCCAGGCATCATGTACCCAATTTATGCCAGCTGCAAATCCAGATCCCTTTCTCTGCTTCTCCTGAGCTCCTCAGCTCTCCTCTTTCCCCCTCAGGCTTTCACTTGTTCACACCCTCTCTCTTCCTCCCAGGCTCGCTTTCTTCCTCACTAAATCACAAAAACTTTTGAGCTATTGAGCATTTTTCCCACCCTGAATTCAGACAAAAAGATGAAATCTTGAAAATTTTCACAAACAAAAATCTGAAAAAAATCTAGATTAGGTCAGGCAAAATGTTTTGTTTCAATGTTGATCTTTTTATCTTACAATTGCTTTTACTAGAAATCAACTTATGTTTCAAAATGAAAAGTCACTGGTACTGAAAAATAGAACTTTTTTGTTTGGAAAATATTGAAACAGGGCATATGGCCAAGTTCACAACTTCTATTTTTTCAAAAAATCTTCAAAATGGGAAATTCTTCAGAATTGACGCCTGCATGGGAACACTTTCAATGAATCAGCATTTTCCAACAAAAAATATTTAGTCAAAAAATTCCCAACCAGCTCTAAGCCTTGCTCGTTTTCATCCACCTCGCACAACCCTTCTGCCCTCCTTCTCTTGGTTTCTTGTTTCTCTCTTCCATGGCCTTCTCTCATCCTTCTCTCTCTCTCTCTCACCCCCACGCAGGTACAGACATGTACATCCCTTGCTCCTCTTCTCTCTTTCTGTCTTGCTGTGGCTAACCCCTCTTTCCCCTACATTTTCTCTTTGATCCCTTATCTCTTCTAGCTTTCTCTCTCTCTGGCTTGTCTCCCCTGCATTCTCGCTCTGTCTCTCTTTGCCCCCCATCCATCTCTCACCCACCACACTCTGCTTGAAGCAGCACACTGTTTACAAGGAAACAATGATTCTTTCCCTTTTATGTCTCTCCTTTGTCTCTCTCCTTTCCCTGGAGGAAGAGTGTTTGCAATTTCCCAAGAAGAAATAAAATCTCTGAAGGAAAAAAAAAACCTAACTAGACACACCAACAAAGAGGCTGCAGGAATATGGATTCTCTCCTGCCCTCCCCTCCCTCCTCCCGACACCTCCACAAAAACACACACGCCTCCCCCTGTGGCCTCCGCTCACCCCGGCCTCGAAGACTGAGCTTTGTCTGTTTAGTTATTTAGTTTGTAATTGAAAGTGTCGATCTTTATTCCTGTGAATAAACGGTGCAAACGAGGAGATAGATGCAGAACGCCAAGCAGAGGGATGGAGGCTGTGAGGGGGAGATTGTGTCTCCTGGAGCTTGCTGTTGTTATTCTACCCAGGGAGGGGACCAGCAGTCGGAACATCGAAACCCACATGCCACAGTCTCCCACGGCCTTACACAGCTTTCCCTCTCCAGGGCTCCCTTTCTGTTATTGCCCTGCCTGTTGCAGTATCCCCACTGGTGCTGTCTGCCCTGACCGCTGACATTTTCTCCCTTTGTGTCCACAGACTGAAAGGTCACTGCTTCCACTTTATTTGTATTATATTATGAATGTGCATGTGTCTGACTCAGCCTCCATGGGGGTATAGGAGTGTGTTTTTCACATCTCGCATGGCAGTAATGTCTCATGGTGCCTGTCCTGGCACCTCCAGAACTGTCCCTCACAAAGCCCAGTGGTGTCCCAGTGGCTTTTTCAGTGGATTTCAATGTTCGCCAGCAGGGCCCAGAATGAAAGGTCTGTGGACAGGTGTCCTCGCAGAAGGACAGCATGGAGACACAGCAGTGTCCACTCACCCCCTTTGCAATGTGTCTCACATCTGTCTGGGGGACAGTGATGGCCTCCACAGCACAGCAATCTCTATTGAGACCACCACCAACTTAGTACCAGCTGTGTGGGCAGAGTTCATGGTGTTGGACACCTGCCTACTGAGAGCAAGACAAGACTCCATGTATGCAGGGCTCATCCTAGGGTCCAATGATTGGGGGCAAGTGGGTATTTGAGGAGCCCTGGATGTTGCTATTTTAAAAACTAACCACCTTCCGGGAGCCTAGGGGCAAGTTCCCCTAGCCAGTCTTGGATTTTAAGAGTTTACACAAGTAAAATTTGGCTGCTGAGTCAGTATTTTGCTGTGATTTATAATTTTGGCCTTTCTGACAATCATTTGGGGCTCTAGAAGATTGTTTGAGGGAGACACTGTCCCCTTTGCCCCCTACCCCCAGTAGCACCAGGCCTCTGATGTCACACAGGCTGCAGAACCAGAATCAGACAGTAATGGCTGCCAGCCCCATTGGGCCTAGTATCCTAGACAGAAACAGCCCATATCCCATTACAAAGCCTCCAGGCCAGCAGTCCTCCTCAAAATAGCCCCAGAAACCTTCCAACCATTGGTCTTTATTGGCCTGTGTTGAGCAGAGAAGGCAGGACCTCCAACTCTGTCAGAGACCTGAGGACCCCCTATTAAGGGTCAAAGTCTCTGGTCTTATACAAATTGCCCCTATGGCTGTGCCCATAAGAGCAGGGCCAGAAGGGTTTAGCCCATAATCCCTGCCCTTGAGAACACGTCTTTCCATCTTCCGGGGCTGCCAATCCAGTGCTGCTCCAAGACAGCAAGCCCCTCAGCCTGAGTTCCCTGTGGATCTGCCAGCCTGTCAAAAACCCCTCCACAGCACTGACACTCCCCAATCAGCCTGGGGAGCAGGAGGTCTAGACCAGGATGAGGATCTAGATCTCCCCTTTAGCTGTCCAGAGTGCTACTGTTGGGCTGGCCCATCTTAAACCAACTCCCAAGGTGGCAGGAGATAGGAAGTCTTAATTCTTTCTTAATACTCTGTGCAGTTTAGAGCTTTTTAACAACAGAGGAGTCATGCCTGTCTTACAGACCTGGTCCATCCTTTGGACTGGTTAATAAGCAATAAAACAGGACAGGGTGTGGTGAGGATGCAGCCAAAGGGGTAGATTCACTGCTGAATGGGTACCATTAAGATTAGCAGAAGTCACAGAGCCACATGAAGAGGCTATGTGCTCCATTTAGCCCCTATTGGACATTGCATTCAGACTTCACCTTGTCTCCCGGGGCTATCTTTGGGCTGTTGGAAAGCCATTCCTTTAAGGAGAAATTGAGACACATTTGTATGGGTGAAGAAACACAGCCATTCTCCACTGGTGTGCCAAGTCGTGGCAGCACAGGTGTGGTTAAAATACACTAAGGACACAGTGTGCAGGCCATAACGGGGGGCTACCATGGTAGTGCACCATTAATGAGATAGGGACACAATCTATGTTATAGCGACATGAGCCAAGTTTGGCCCCATAGTGACAGCTCAGTGGTGTGAGGGCATGGTTCATGGTCAGTAGTGGTGACACAGCCCATGGTGTGGAAACATCTTTTTGCTTGGCAATCTGGACTGGAATGGGGATGTACACCACTGGTAATACTGAAACACACTATGCCACTATCTATCTTAGGTGCTTACCTGGTCTCCATCACTACAGTAATCCAGTAGCTCACACTCCGGGTCATACCCCTGGGCGATAGGGTTTCACAGATGAGGAACCACGAAGCTACACGACATGCCTGAGATCACACAAGAAAACAATATATTTGGCATATGCAAGCCAGTCAAGCCAAGCCATAGCGTTCTTATCAATGATGTTCAAGGCACAAAGCCCTCCAGAATGCTGAATCATCTTGCAGTGCTCAAAAACATGTACCATCATTTGTGGCAACTTTGACATAGCGAACTGTCTCTGAAACGCCACCAAAATTCCACTGCAGCACAAATTCCACATCTGGTATGAAACTGGTTCAAAAGGCTCCACTGCCTTCGTGGTAAATCAAACCTCGGCTGATGCTGAGTGGGGTCCAAGAAAAGATAATTATTTGTCACTTTCTGTGAAGACCATAAAGCTTGCCACGCATCCTCTGCCATAAATCCTGCACCCGGTAAACTTATCCACAACAGGCGCTATGAGGGCTGATGACCATGTGGTGGATTAAACAAGTCTTTAATTAACAGCAGATATGGCATATCATACAGTTCCCACACGAGCGTTACAACACTTTCATCTCCATGAATACTGAAGAAATCGAGGCTAGATCAGGGACTTGAGCCCATATCTCCCAAGGGCTAGGCCACTCCATAACCACTAGACCATCTCTTCTTTCAGTCAGCCAGTGGAACGTGGTGCCCCAGCCAACTCTGCAATGACGTGGCCCTCCACAATGTGGTGACATGGACCATGACCCCCTAAGAGGTGAGAGACCCGATGGTCAGTAGCAGAGCAATGCCTTCCACCAGTGACAGCCAGGTTCTCACTGAAGTCAATGGGAGTAAGGGCTGAATAAAACAATGCTGAGTAAAGACCTCTGCCTGTGTTGTGATAACATCCTGATGACAGGAATCCTTGGCCTCAGGGTTGGCCTTGCTAACGATCAGCCTGATGGCATGGTTAGCTAAGATAGGTGGTATTTGCAGCTAGGGAAGGGTAGGAGGGTGAAGCCAACTCTGTCAGCGGAGGGAGCATGGATGCTAAAATTAACTCTGCTTCGAAGGTGGATGTTTCAGCCCCTTGCAGTGCTGGGGGGAAGATGAATCATGCCTGTCTCCATGCAAAGCCAAGGATACATGTGAGCACTGCCGGAACAGAGCAGGTGCTGTTTCTCAAAAGGGCCGTGTACTGACCCAATTCATGCACAGCAGCAGGGCACCTGCAGAGGTCTGGAAATGACTCTATTTACATTCCTGTCCCTTCTTGCTCTCTCCTGAAAGCTGCCAGCTCCGCTCCACTGCTGCTGCATTCTCCTGCTGGCAGAGATGTCTGAAAAACCTCTTCCCACACTATGGGAAATGCTGCATGTTCGGAAGGATGATGGGCACATGGCTCCCGGCAGCTGTTTCAGTGGCTACAAACCCTGGAGGGGAGAGGAGAAAGGGGACTGTCAGCAGCAAGAGGGATGCAATGGGCCCAGAGCCTCTCTGACATGCTTGAGTGGCCCCTGCAGGGAACCTGCCGGTTCCAATAGAGCTGCAGCCCTGATTGATCCGTTAGAATCACTGGCCATGTCACTCCCGTGCCTGGCTGTCAGCTGCATTAAAGGAATCCATTAAGTGGGTTCCGCTCACCACCTGGGAGCTCTCGCCTTTGTCTCTCTGATCGGGCAGTTCCCTCTCTCCTGTGTGCACCTTCCTTCCTCCTCTCTTATTCTTGGGGCCCCTCCTACAAACACCTCCCCTGCCCCAGCCATAGCCCCCAGGCAAACAGGCCCGGACGCTGTCCTGAGCTGTGATATGCTTCACACAAGGCAGGCAGGCAGGCCAGCAGGGAGTAAGCACCTCGGTTCTCCTGGTGCACCTGCACCAGCTCCTCTGTGGGAGCGAGAGCAGCTCAGGGGCTCGATGGCCTCTGCCAGCTGTGACTCAGCAGAGTGCAGGCAAGCTCTGTCCTGGCCCCACCCAGCAGTGGAGGGCAGCTGTTGGAGGAGCTGGCTATGTCTCTTTAGGCCAGCTCCCCTACACCAGGAGTATTCCCAGCTGGCCCATTAGGGCCACTTTGCCCTATTTGAGTGACAAAGGGAAGAGATGATGGGCTGCTGTCTGCAGTTCCTTCCTCACGGCAGAGGAGAGCCAGCTGCCCCACCCAGAGATGCCAGTGGGGCTTTCTACAGCTGACAACACCCTGCAGCTCTCCTACAGCCCTTGTGGTTCCCCAGTGGGCTGGGAGATCCCAGACTTGGCAATGCAGAGCATCCACTGCAGTGGGCTCCATCCTTCCACTGCTTCCTTTGCTGTCAGTTACTTCCTGGCTGCAGGGGCAGCGCAAAGAGGAGACCAGGTATTTGTACTGCATCAAGAAGAATCGCTGAAGAACAGCTTAGATGGGCAGGGCTGGATGACAGAGCACTTCCCCTGCTCACAGATCAACAGTGACCAAACGCTGCCCACCCTCTGATGGATGGATGGTGGCCTATGTGCCATGAATAGCTGGGCTCAGTCCAGTTCCTCCAGAAACTCTAGCACAAAAGCCACCAGCTCTCTTGGCACTGTTGTCCCAAGCACTGGCAGTCTCAGCAGAAGCCTGGGACTGAATGAGCCATGGAGAAGATACTAGTTTCTAACCCCAGGTCAAGACCAGTTTATGACATGTTGGGTAGGGCAGTGTGTGGGAAGTTTCTACTGCCGCTGTTCCTGTTCTGTGATTAAATAAAAGATGTTAGTAGAGAGAGAGGCTGATTGCCTGCTTTAGATAGTGGCTTGAGAATCTGAAGATCTGTATTCAGTTGCTGGCTCTATCCCAAGCGTCTCGTGTGGATAGAGTTAAGTAAGTTAATTGGGGCTGACTTTTCAAAAGAGCCCAGGACCAGATTTTCAAAAGCTCTCAGAACCAAGCAAACCCTTTTTTGGCGCTTACAGATGCATTTTCCAAAGATCTCCAGTACCTGACAGGCTGAGCTCTTTGGAAAATATGGCTCTGATTCTGCAAACCAAACACTTGGGGGAAATTCTGCCCTTCATCTCTCCAGACTTCAATTCCCCCTGTAAAATGGAGCTAATGGTACTTCCTTTCTCCAACCTTAATCTGTCTT
The DNA here is from genome assembly GCA_007922155.1 of Mesoclemmys tuberculata. Lineage (NCBI taxonomy): Eukaryota > Metazoa > Chordata > Testudines > Chelidae > Mesoclemmys > Mesoclemmys tuberculata. The sequence goes on from ML675621.1 coordinate 8,256,123, forward strand.
GACTATTTAGATTTAAGTTTTTCAGGGCAGGAACTCTCTCTCATCATGGACTTGTACAGCACCTAGCACAAAGAGGTGCTGATCTCGATTATATAATCTAATCATATAAATAATAACAACGATCTGTCAACTCAGCACTAAGTTCACTGTAAATGTTTTGAAACTAGAACAGCTCACTGCAAAACACCATTCTCCACTGCCCCAGCCCCAGTCTGTGTTCAGCCTGCATGGATTTTCACCAGTATATTTGTACCTTCAGCCTGGGCATACGTGTTCACAGGGCTGGTATCAATCCCGCACATATATTTCTGCATAGCATTAGTGATTTGCCTGCCTGTTATCCTGATGCATCCCCATTTATTAATGATGCAAGGTGGTGAAAAAATTCCCCTATTATTAACTTGGACACATTAGCAAGTGTGACAGTCTGCTCAGATCTGCAAAACAGAAACAATTATTTTTATCTGCATAATAATTAAATGTGATGGGTCTCTATGATGACGTGTGGAATTAGCAAACTTGTTAAGGATCATGAATTTTTATCTGTTTAAAGCAATGGACGCTACGGGGGCCGGGGGGACTTCCCTCTTCATGGTGACACTTGAACTGTTAAGTGCTCGATTTCACCAGTCAGATTCCCCACATCCTTCAACATGCTTCCATTTTCAGAGGAGCTAACCAGACTCAGCCTTAAGACCAAACAGATAAGCAGCTGCTTGGGACCCTGTGCTTTTGGGGCATTTGCAGTAGCTTCAGCAGCCCGGTCTGATTCTCTGACCGCACCCCACTTAGGCAGCGGAACTGGAGAGGCAATTCACAAGCCAATTTCCCCTTGTTCTCATGGGACCAGTGAGGCAGATGCCATTTCTGTGTGTGTTGCGTCTGTCCTATAGGTGATACATAATGCCTTCACATGTTCAAGGCAGAAAGAGGGGATTCCCTCAAGCTTATGTGGCTGTATGGTAGCTTCAATGCATCCAGGCCTCCCCAAAGAATAAAGGTCAAGGAGTCCAACCATGGTTTGGTGGGCGGGATCTTTCACATTCCAAATGACCCCTCTCGGTATTTCTGAACTATCAAGGGCCCTGCCATGCAAAGCATTCTGGGGTCAAACAGACAGGGTGTTGGGGAGGCATGAAGACAATTTGTATCTGGGCAAAGAAACTGGTACCTTGTAACCTATGGGTGCCTATCATGTGAATCTCCTGTTCACTTTAGCGTGTCGTGCTGCTATATTTCTTATACCCACTTCTGGAAAGCAGTACTGGTGCGGCCAGCAATACGGGCTAAGCAGCACTCATAGGTTATCGGAGAGCTGGTGGCATGATCTCATGGCCTGCTGTGCTTGTGGCTGTGTGTCTACACTAGGAGTGTTCACACCACTCTGGGCATCTCCTTCCTTCCCTTTCCAGCCCTGCCAGTTGAAGTGGGGTGGGCTCTCCTTGGATACATTCACATCTGCTTTGTTTGTGAGGGCTGCAATGAGGGTTTGTTTCTTCTCACGGAAGCCCTCTGGAAAAACCGCTCTGCAGGACTCAGACACAATGCTGGGCTTTTCCTGCTGCCCATTGGTCAAGGAGAGAGCATCTGAATTCCGGTTATTTTGATTTTCTTTGGGGGGTTATTTGGGTTGATTTTATTTTAACATTTGCACTTGCTGTGGGAAGTTCAGTCCCCAACACGCACGGCCTCCAAATGTCAAACTCCTCAGAGGGATTGTCCTCCTGTGAAGAGAAATCTTTCATCTGTCTATCTCTCCTTTCTTTTCTCGTCTTGTCGTCTATCTGTCTATCCTTTCCTTTCTCTATCTATCCATCCCTCCTTTTCTAGGATCCCCCCACACATGCTGATCCATGATGCCAGTGCGTGTGCCCTGCTTTGCAAGGGGTTCAGCCAAGTGACAATAGTGACAAGTTGAGAAGAAATATACTGGGGAGGACATGGTTTCAGAAAACAGCTCTATTTGTGCCTTGTCACCAGCTGACAGTTCCCCCAGCAGCGTGGCGAGTGCTGGGGTAGCTGTAAATGGTGAGTTGCGCATGTGAGAATGAGTATGGTGGGGGATAGAGGAGGGGAGCTTGACCCCGACACCCCTAGATCAGGGGAGCTGCCACTCTGAGTGACATTTTTAATATTACTCTTATTATCATTGGTGCTGCAATGCAATGCCTGCCAGGCTGCCTACTGATCCATTTCACTCCCGTATGTTACAGATCCTTCCCATCGGAGTGTTTTTAAAGCAGGCCAGGGCCAGTTATTGCCCGAGAGGGAAATACTCTTTGTGATTGCTGGTGCTGGATGTAGGAAGGAAAACAAGAGGAATCACGCACCCAATTCACCAGGATGCCCAGTGCAGCCACTCACACCTGTGCACATGGAGCATGAAGCACAACAGCCCCCGTGATCAGTTCCTCCCACCCTGCATGCAATGCAGGAACAGTGTGGGAAGGGGGAACAGTAGGTCGTATTTGTGTTTCCCTCTTCGGCGGCAATTCAGACATTAGTGGAGGCCCCTAGTGTCAGGGACAACAGCCTCAGCTTAGCTCCCTCCTTACCCCTGCCCCCCTCCCCAGCTTGCCCCCACATGCTTCCTATGCCAGTAGGTCAGTGTCAATTACAGCAGCTCACATGTTGTCTTAGCCATGCCACCTCCCCACTCCATCCTGACCCCTACGCTGGGGGATGGGGTGCAGGCAGGGCTGCGCTGGCAGCTCTGCACCAGGGAAGACACCTTTGATGCAGAGAGTTTTTCCCCGGGGCTCTTCCCACCCCCATTTCCACTAACAGAGCAGCATAAAGAGGCCTTGGTGATTGAATAGCTGTGGACTTGCACTGGGGTCTAGTCCTGCCCAAGGGCAGGCCAAATAGAGAACCAGACCCCATCATGCCAATAAGGCTCTGAGGTAAGCATCCAAGCAAGTCAGGCGCATACCCTCTTACATTCACATCTGCCTGCTGTACAAGGAAAAGGACTGGAGCGAAGAGGAAAGCACTGTACGCTGTAGGAAGTAGAGAGAAGACGGCACAGAGAAGCTAGCACGCTGGACAGAAGAACCAGCATGCAGAACCCCGGCTGTTCCCCAGCAGCAACTGTCCCCAGGATGGCTCTACTGGTCCATTCACAGAGCCAACCAGGCCCTCGACATTTCAGAGCCAGTTGTCAATCCAACCGCCTGAAAATAAAGACTCAAGGCCATTGTACTGTGGGAGCTGTTTCCTCCTTTCCCATCATGCTTTCTCCAGAGCTGCCCTGCTTCCCTATGCTAGGAAGGGCAGCTTTCCTAGGCTGGAGGATCCGATATTTTATTGCCAATGGCCCCATGGGAACCAGGGCTGTTTTGACTCAGTGACCGTTCAGCTGGTGAGTCCCAAATTCTGGCTGGGATGCAAGGAGAGGCCCTAACTTAAATTAATTCTTCAATGGATCTCTTCCCAGAAGCCCCTGGGCATCAGCTGGTGTAAATCAGCAACACCCCATTGTAATCAATGGAGTGAAAACGGGTGTATGTGAAAGACCCTTTGTTGATATCAAGTTTTCATCTCAAACTGATCTTGCCTTTGTCAGTATATACATTTGGAGTCCGCAGAGGCATTAAATCACAGACTCTCAAAGGTATTAGGCACCCATTGGGAACTAGGCACCAAAGATTTGGGCCTAGCTTACTCAGGTGATTTTTAATGGGTAACCAAACCTTGTACATCTGTCCAGGACCTAGGACAAGCAACCAAAACCTGCTCCCTCAGACCCCTTGCTACTGCCTCCCTGGACTCCTTCCTACCAGAGGCCTTTCCTCAAGCCTTTTCCCCAGCCCTTCCTGGGCTCTCTGTAAAGATCAGTACTTCCCAAGGCTCCTCCGTAGAGGTCCAGATCTCGCCCTTGTGCCGGGGTCAGCCACAGAAGCATGCTCCAGTCCTGTGCCTTCCTTCTCTACCTATCCTCCTCGCCCTGCAGGAGCCTTCCTCTTCCCCTCAGATCTCTGCACACTGTCACCCAGATAGTGACTTCAGAGTTATTCCCTCTCTCCTTATAGCCACCTTCTAATCTGTGTTTCCTTGCTTTATCGTCACCAGCCAGCTCCTTCCCCAGCTGGGTTTCATATTTAATGAAGCCTGGTCCACCCTCCAGGTGCAACCAGGTAGCACAATTGAACTCTCCAGCTCCAGCTAACCTCACCACTGGTGTGGGGTAAGCACACAGCACACTTACATTAAAGAAAACCGTTAAGAAAGAACAAAAGTAAAGTGTCCATTAATGAGAGCACAGTGTGCATGCACCTTCACCGTCACAGGCTGCATTTGAACTAGACACAAAATGGCAGCTGACTCCGGCAGAACCACAAACTCCCATTAACGCAAAGGGGCAGCATGGAGAAAAAAAAAATGGCAAGTCACACCACATCTCCAGCCTCTAGGGGACAATCCCTTCAGGTCAGTGTGGAGGTGCAGTGTGCGGTCTCTGCCTGTTCCGGGGAGAAAGGACTTGTGTCTTCATTTGGTTCTTCCCACGTGCACTAAATTTATGGAGACATTTTTCAGCAAAATTCATCAGCAAAGATACATCTGATCATTTTCAAGGGCGATTTTTTTTTAAACCCTTGTGGTATAGCAAGGGCAAAGGGCAGTAGGAAAGTTCTGGAAAGGCGGTATGTAAGCCTTAGAATGATCCGGGCTTTATTCCCTGTAGTCTAGCCAGAGTCATTAGAGGGTAATTAGGGGCAGTTGACACCAATTAAGGCTCTAGCCAGGTGCCTGATAAAAACCCTCTACTCCTGAGAGACAGTGCACAAGCTGGAGGAGTAGGTGTGCTGTGCTACTGAGCAGAGGGGTGTGTGGAGTTGTGAGGAGGAGCAGAATGGAGTACAGTGGTGTGTGGAGTTGTGAAGTGCAGTAGAATGGAGTACGTGGTGTGTGGAAGAGTGGTGGAGTCCTGAGGCAGGTACTGGGCTCAAGAAGCCAGAAGGACGGGGGGGAAAAGTAGCCCAGGGGAAAAGACTGCAGCTGCAAGTACAGTGACAGCAGCACATAGCTGCTACTCATAGGGCCCCTGGGCTGGGTCCCGGAGGAGCGGGCAGGCCCAGGTCCCTATCCCCTCCCTGGGGAGATGGGGGTAACTGGTGACGCCCTGGCCCACTACAAGAGGCAAAGCACGAGACCCACTAGGGTGAAACCGGCTGTTTGCCACACCATCTAAAAAGTTGGTCTAAATTTCTTGATGATCAACGTTTTTGTTGAAATCTCAACATTTCTAAACCTTTAAAACCCAGTTCAAAACACAGGATTTTCAGCCAACTGCAGTTCACACTGCCCTGGAATGCCCCACCCCACACTATTCTTGTTAGTAATGTTATTGTTGTGCCTACGAGCCCCAGTCATGGCCTAGGATCCTTTTTCCCAGGACCCTTTTGTACAAAGACTATCTCTGCTCCAAAGAGCATGTAGCCCTGGTTTTGGACCAGAACATGCTCTGAAAATAATGGACTCACTTCATTGTTATCATTCAGCCCCTATATGCTGCTAGGAAGGCCCAAAAGGGGCTAGACAACAGGGATCAGGGCCACCGAGAGAATATCCCAGCAAAAGAGATGTCCTTTCATCCAAGCACAGAGTAGTGGGATTTAAGTGATCAATAGGCATTGTGCAGGTCTTCTGCATCAGAACAAATTTCACCCTATATGAATAAAGCCTTCTTCGGAGCTCCCCTGGCAGATATCAACAGCAATAATTTCCTCCACTTTGTCAGCTCCCAGCTCAGGATACAAGAGCTGCCTAGCTAAATCCACTGTACTATCTGGACCCTATCAGCAGAAGATTACAGCAAATGCAAAGGTGGGAGCAGGACATATGGTATCTGTGATCCAGCAGCTGCAGGGCAATTGTGATGCAAAAAGAGCAAGACAGATGGTGTTGGAGGGAGATATAATGTCAAGAATGGTGGAGCAATTATGACGAAGATTAGCACAGGGACACCATGGGGATGAAGAAAATAAAATATAATTTGGGGCTGCTGGGAGTGGAGAGGAAGGAGCCTGGGAGTGATGGGAGGAGAGGAATGTGAATAGTGAGGAGGATAGAAAGATGACAAAAATTGGTGTTTAGGAGGTTCCGCTGTAGAGGGCGCTGCAGCAGTCTCCACTCACAGCTCTTGGGGCCACAGAATTCTGCCCCATTCTCTCTGCTGCTCAGGTGCCTTAGTTCCATTGAATTTGGACTAGTAGGACCGTAGCCAGGAATAAGTGTCTAGATACTATGGGGACTGGTACTAGTCTGTGGATGGATGGATTCAGTACAATGTATGCTAGGTGGCCAGACTTTTTTATGACCCACGTAGCGCAACAGTGATGAAATCCCCTATCCATTACTTGGGATTATTAAATAATGACCACTAGGGGGTGTTACTTCATGGTAGTAGGCCAACATTTTCAAAACTAGCCATGGGCATTGGGTGCCTTGTGTTTTGAATGCCCAACTCTGGACACTTACCAGCCTGATTTCCAGAGGTGCTGAGCACTCCCAAAACCAATGGAAGTCAATGGGAGAAGGAGGCATTCATCACTTCTGATAACCAGGTTCAAGATGTGTCAAACTGGGCACCTAAATATTAGAGGCATGGAACTTCAGGAAACTTTGTCCATAATTACGACTGGCCTGATGCAATCTCCGAGGGCCCCTGAGGAAAGCTTATATTGAAGGTGGGCAACAGGATGGGTGGGGGAACACAGCAGCCTCCAGACTCCTATCTAACAAGAAGATTCTAATTAATGTGGTGAAACAGTCCATGTTGCCCTCCATCACCTTGGGACTGGCACCCAACCTGAACAGTCTCTGGGGTGCTTGGCTTCTGGAGGGCCATCTAGCAGACTGCATTCTCCTTTCTCACCAGGAGGGGATGCAGTGATGAAACTGGAGGTAACAAAAAGCTGCAGAGCCAATCCCAGATTGAAAAGCGTGACACAGATCCATGAATCCAGCTGATGGACAGATTTCACAGAATGTGTCTCCTTCTGGATTTTCCTTTCCAGAAAAAAAAAACAAGTAAAATAAAAATCTGTGACGCTAAAAGGGGATACTGTCAAGTAATTTTTATCTGTTTAATTTGTGGGTTTACTCTCCGTTTGTCTGCAACCCTCATTCTCTGACGCTGGGAAATAACATTTCTCCCCTTCTTGGGTTTTGTCACTTTTCCATTTGGTAAATACTGATCCCTCAGCCCCTCTGTTTCATGAAGCACAGAACGCAGGCTGGCTTGTTTACATGCATACAAGAAGGCTCTAGTTAGGGACTGGCAGTGCAGCTCGCATGGGGACAAAGGTGCAGAACTGCAGCAGCCCTTTGCCTGGAGACATCCACCCTCCCCTCCCACCAAGAGCAGGATTTAGTCCATCTGGTGTAAATGCCTATCCAGTTAACCACCTTTAACCCCTTCAACTTACTGTGTGATATTATGGAGCCGTTGGGAATCTGTGGACCAACAGCTGAGCTTTTTCACCTCGGATCATGAGCCCTAATGAATTCAACTCCCAGGTTTTAAAGGAAGAGCAGTGTGGCCAAACTCTCACAATTTTACCACAAGTCCTGTGGTATTTGGGAAGACTCTTAAAGCCCCAGCTGCTGGAATTAAGAGACTAAAGGAGAATCTGAGCTTCTATATAAACAGCAGCACATTCCTAGCCCTCACAGTGAAGGAGAAAAGCTTGAAAATGTGAAACATGTGCAATCTAAAGGCCCAGAAGGCAAAGGAAAAAAACCCCACTGTCACAAGCTGGATGAGAGGAGAGGGGTTTCAGAGCACCTGAAAATGTAACTCACCTCTCCAGGTGGGGAGAATGAGGAGAGTCAGGTGACCCAGTCAGGCTTGCAGGAGATATGGGAGAGGGCAGGAGAGAGAGGAGGGGTTGCAGATGGGGGTTAGCACTGCAGAGTAAAAACAAGTCTTCTGCAGATACTTGCGTTAGAAGCAGGGGAAAGAGACCCGTCAGGAAGAAGACCTGTAGACAAAGCCAAAGTCTGGGAAAGAAGGGCTGGGAGAGCATTAAGGCAGATCCTTGGGGAGGAGGGGCTGTGTTCAGCATGGGACTGGGGCAGAAGAGACTTTATTTTTTATTTTATGTTATTAAACCAGACCCCAAGAAGGGGCATGGTTATTGGACACAAGCCTGTGTTAAGATCTTAAGGTATCCTGAGAGAAGGGGAAACGGAGGCAGGGAATGCAGAGCTACATTTGGCCAGCACACGTTGCTACAGGGCAAGCCCACCCTTCTAAATCCCCATTTAATATGAGGTATTTTTTGTTTATTTTTTAAGGCTCATGATTTTTAAACCAGTCTCACCTTTACAAGGCCCTTAGTGAGCTAGACCTGGCTATCCTGGAGATCACCTCCCCATCCACAACCCACTGAGAGAACTGTACTCCAAAAGGATGCTGAGTGGAACAGAGCCCAAGGCAGGTCTCTTGGGGCCAGGGAAAAAGGGTTCTTGGAAGAGGGCTTCTGGCCATAGACGCCCTATCTGGGGAGGTGAAACTCCACCCCACCAAGGACCCAACCCTGATCCAAGTGATGTCAGAGAGAGTTTTCCCACCGACTTTAACAGCAAAAGAGTTGGGCCTCAAATCCCTGCTCCCACTCACACCATCCTTCTTTTCAAGAAAAAGGATGCTTGCAAAAGGATTCCTTATTGTTTACCTTGTTCATGGTTTTTCTTGTCAGGACAGAATAATGCACAAAACATAAATGACCTTTCACTCTCTCAGTCAGCAAGTGGTTGGGGGGGGGCTGTGAAATCTCCAGAACCCTTTAGCAAGCCATTGGGTTATGCCCAGTTTCTCCCTCCCATCCTCACTGCCTGGACTTTGCTAATTTCTCCAGCCTCCATGATAAATGACTCTGTCGGCAAAGTGACATCTTTCTAATCTGCTAGAAGACAGATGGGTCCCGCTGCGGAGAGAGAAATTCACCAGTGAAGCCTGAGCAGGGAAAAACCAATGACACCAGGAGTTTGGGAGAGGGGGAAGTTTGCATTTCAGTTCATTTATTTATTTATTTATTTTTCTTCTCTTCCGATTAAAACTTGGGCATAATTTGGAAAAGAAAAAAAGAAAGGAAAAGTTTGCGATAGGTATGATCTCAAATCTGATATCAAATATTTCTTCTCTCTCATTGAGTAACTGAATATGCTTTGGCTCGGAGGAGGGGGGAAACTGTCCCAGTATTTAACATGATCAATTTTTGGAGGAGGTGTTATCCATTGTTCTGTCTTTTCGTGTCCCAGCCCAAAATAGCTGAAAATATCTGAAAACTAATGATAATACTTCTCGTTTCTCCAGTACTTCCCATGCAAACAGCTCAAACAGCTTTGCATGCAGTAACTAAGCTTTGCAACGTCCCTGATTGATAAGGGAATTTGTTATTATTTCCTTTTTACTGATGGGGAAACTGAGGCACAGAAAGGGTAAGAAATGTGAATCACCTGGGAAAATCTGTGACCAAACCAGAAATTAAACCCAGATATGCTGACTCCCAGCTCTGTTTCCATCTGCCACAATGAACCAGGACCTTCACTTTGATCAGTTAATCAGTTCACCAGCTAAGACATAAGCAGAATCAAATCTCATGCATCAGGGTCTGCTGGGGTCAGGAAGGAATTTTGTCTTTATGTTCAACATTGTACAATTGACTGTGTAGGTGCCTTATGGAGAGTCATTTTCCTGTGATGCATCTGATATTGGTCACTGGAGAGCCTGGGTTCTGGAGTAGATGGACTGAAGGTTTGATCCATGTATGGTGATTCTTGTGTTGACTGAAGATTCAGAGAGGATGTGGCTTCAACATGGAGCACAGCTGAGTGAGTCTGGATGTGCATCAAAAGGCCTGAGCTGTGAATTCACACAGGAGTACTAGATGGTGGGATGCAGGAAACATGGGCCTTTTCCTCTTTCCGGGGAGTTCTCCTCTTCCCTAATGGTGCCCCCATTAGTCCTCACTTAAGACTCCATCCTAGCCACAGTCTTTCCAGGCAAGGAGCACAGAAAGGACCTCCTTTCAGAGCCCACCAGTGCTATGATGGTTAAGTAAATGGGTGCAAATACAGAGTCAAACCAGTTAACAGTAGGTCTGAATTTAGACCTATAACCTTAAGAGTTCCAAAGGCTCCAAAAGGTGGGAGTGGCAGTAACTCTAAGTTATCCTGCATTTCCCATGTGGCAGTGACATATTTATCACTAGATCTCAAGGCACCTGGGTAAGCGTTGAGAGTTTGCCTTAAATACATGAGCCACCAATAAGGCCCCAACCCAGCAAAGCACTTAAGCACCGGCTTAACTTTAAGCACCCCATTAACTTCTGTGGAACCACTTGTGCTTCTAAGTTAAGCAACAGACAACTGAGATTGTGTCAAAGAATCAAAGACTCGTCTGTAAAGTTTGCTAATGACCAACCCAACAGGGACTGAAGGCATTTCCAGTTAGCAGTCAGGCACTCGAGACCTGACTAAGCTTGACCATGAGGGACTCTACAGACACTCTCCAGCTGGGGCTGTCTCAGTGAGAGACTGTGTGAAGCAGGGAAAGAGGAGAGGAGAGGCAGAAGGGGAGATAGCAGAGCTCTTGGGATCTCAGTGTGGAAAGGCAACAGAATACAAGGGAAGTTAAGAAAGCCGAGGGGGCCCAGGGCGGATGTTGCTTTGAGAGTCTAAATGACACACGCTGGCTAAACAATTCCAGACTGGATACTGTTTCTGCTCTCCCCCTGTCATTTCTGCAGCACACACCGCCTCCCCTGCTTGACGAGAGGAACTCCAGGAATGAGGGCTCCTCCAGACACAGTGAACAGCACTGGGGTAGAGATGCATGGTATACAGCCACCCCCACTATCCCACTCCTCCTTTGCTCCTGCCCCAGGACTGCTGTTT
>ML675621.1:8267037-8286927 GCA_007922155.1 Mesoclemmys tuberculata
ACCCACAAATCCCATTCAAGCCAGTGAAGAGTTACGGGTGCTCAGCACTTTTGGAAATCAGCTGACAACTCTGTTTGCATGTGCAAAATTGGATGCATGTGTGTGTACGGGGAGCTATATGTGTAGGTACATGTGCACATATACGTGTGCGCACATGACTATGTCTATGCACGACTGCATGTGGGTGTGTATGTGTGCACACATGCTCTGAACGGCAGCAGGCTGTCTGTCTGACTGGAGTGAAACATGTGACTTGGAACCCTGCCGGAATGGGCTTTTAAAATTGCTCAGGTGCAAAGAATTCACAGAAGCTACAAAACAAAATAAAATGGGAGTGAGGCAGTAAATCAGGGAGGCTCCGTTTATGTGCATGTGTATGTATTTATTTAGTTATGCATTTTAAACGGGCCTCCATCAGGGAGCAACCCAAAGAATAAATCCTTGCTAAGGAAGCAAGGAGCCCTGGGTGCTTGCTCCATGACAGCACAAAGCACAGCCAGGAAAGCAGCCTTAGTCGCTGCACTGTGCAGAGGCTCTGACGTGCATGCAGTGACTTGTGACTGACAAATGGAGGGAGCAGACCCAGCCTGGCTAAGGCAACTCCAGGCTGTATAAGTGAGACCCTACACTTTGCTAAAGACAGGGTGGTGATGTGTGTGCTGACTAGTAGATCAGACAACATGCTCACAGGGGCAACTGGTCATCAGGCACTGACAGAGCTGATCCCCCAGAAGTAATGTCACTATTGTGTAGTGTGGCCTGATGCACTGCATGGGGCAGTACCACCTGCCATGGCTGGAGTCTCCTAGTGGGGTAGAGCTGCTCCAGTCTGAGGAGGTTGCGGTACACCTGGCTGATACCAGGGACTTTGAGCCCCACAAAGAGCAGAAAATTGGTGAGAGCTGTCCATGCCTGCTTCCTGCTCCACCCACTCCTGCTTGCTACCTGTACCACTGGGTGCTAGAAATGTCTTAGATGTGTCTTGCTGGGATCGGGAAGCAGTCACAGAACTCAGGGGTGGAGCAGGTCTATGAGACCCCCTCCCCCCCCCGGATCCACCCCTGGGAGCAGTGCAGGATTTTTCCCCACTCGACATCTTCCAGTGTTTTGTTGAGACTGGTTTAAATGTTCCACGGTTGGGGTTCCCCCCTTCCCTCACATCCCCTGGGAGACTATGCCATTTCTTCGTACAGCAAAAGCTTTTCCTGACATGTCCAGGCTAAACTGTCCCTTCCACCCAGTTTCACCCCAGTGATACCCCCACACCCTGTGCTCTTCTCCTTCCTCATTCTTACCATCCTCCAAAGAGTTGCTGTATTTCCCACCCACCTCACTTGTCAGCCTTTCACCAAGCTAGAGGTATGAGAGCTGGTCAAAAGATCTACATAACTGGCTGCAAATACATATATTTTTTAAAACCCCAATTCTTTTCATTTTTGTCAAAAACCTTCTGCAGAATTTTTCTGATTTTGACTCAATGGCAATTTTTGCACAGAAATGTCCGTTTTTACTGAAATTTGGGGGCGGTGGCATGTTGGAAAACCAAAGTGGTGTGGCTTTCAAAAACCAAAACCTCCTTGGTTTCAGTTGTCAAAAAACAAATAAAAATCAATGTTTTGCTCACCACCCTCCTCATCAATGAAAACAGAAATTTCTTTGAAAAATTTCCATTTGGTCCAAAAAAAATTCACTTAAAAAAACCCCACTTTCGACAAAATGTTTCAACCTGCTTCAGTAACTGGCTCTTTTAATCTTTCCCCAGTCAATTCCTCCAGCCCCATGATCTTCTTTGTCACTCTTCTCCAAATTCCCCTCCAATCCATCAGGTAATGAAGTATCCAGAACTGAACACAACTTTGTAGATTAGGTCATATCACAGCTGTATATAGACTGTAGCACCCATAAGCTCATTGCTCGGGACTGGAAGCATTCTGCCTTGATCTTTTTATCACACTCATGTTTCATTAGTTGTCCAGATCCATCCTTAGCTCTTTTTCAGCATTCCACTTTTCATTCAGGTGAGGGGCTGGGTATAAAAACCCAGGGATGGACAGAGTCTTCTGAACCAGCTGCTCTTTTCATCCCGCTCTGCTACGGTGCCAAAGCTTCTCTTCGGCTAAGCTTCTACAGTCCCAATGTCTCCTGGCAGATGTAGATAACATTACAGGACTGCTGGCTGGGGGAGAAATCACAGCTACTCCATTCCCAGCCCCTCCCAGCAGGGAGAGCTGAAGGGGCTGATACCCTGACTTTGAGAGGTGCTCAAGTCGCAGCTTCTCCATGCAGGAGAGGCAACAGCTTGATCCCCAGTGGTATAAATCAGCATAGCTCCTTTCACTCCTATGGCAAGTCAGTGGAGCTGCACCAGTTTACACCAGCTGAGGTTTGGCCCACTATAGACAATGTACAGGAACCCTGGCTCTGGGCAACTCCCAAGTATGCCAGTCATTGCATATGTCCTGGCGGGAGCAGTCCTAGCACAAATCACAGTAAGGAATGCAGAAGGAGGCCCACTGCTGGAAGAGGTCCCAGCCTCATCCAGCAGAAGTCAGAGGTACCAGGGCAGGGTGAAAGGGTTTTTGTTCTGGTGCAGTGTTCATGCCTTCACCACATCAGTGGAGTGAAGAAGCATCCAGCTGTTCTACACCCTACTGATCCAGGAGCAAGCAGTCAGGGTAGTAGCTGGAGTGGCTTAAAGGGACCAGGACTTTACACCCTTCATATCAAGGAAAGAGAGTGAGCAGCACAGCACCCAGCAATCTGGTTTCCATGTAAAAATCAGGGACATCTGTCAAGCCAGACAGGATCAATGTAGCTAAAGAGGAACTTCCTGTTCTCAGCAGCTTAGAGGACATTCGCAAAGGGAAAGCCATCTGTACATTGACCTGTACCCCCAGTCAATGCTCCGCAGGGGGGCCAGCTCTGCCATCATCTTTCTGCTCTTTCCCCAAGATACTAAGAAAGTGGAAATTAACAAAGGGACAGGTTCTGGCACCCATACTCACATTGACTAGGACTTTGCCCCAGTGATATCAATGGGACTCTTTATGGAGTCAGGTCTTGATCACTGGGAGGGTATCTGTCCTGCAGTGCATGGGATGACCCTGTGCAGAGGACACTGCTTGGAACAGTAAGGAAAAATTTAACCACTGTTGTTATTATTATTGCTTTGTGACTCTAGACTCCTGGGCATCCAGAAGCAGTCCACAAACCTCTCTATGCACTGTGCCACTGAAATGCTGCCCCCTCTGGGGTGGGAAGGCAGCAGCTGACTGGCACATGGCATAGCAGTGCAAGAATGAGTAGGAAACTTTGTCCAAGAGTGCTGGGGCAAACCCACAGAAAATGGTGGGAGATCTTTAACGCCAAAGCCAGCTAGCCAGCACTGCCAGTGCACAGGCCTTATCCCAAAGGCTCTGCACAGTAAATTGCATGGAGCTTGGTTTAATGAGCTCAGAGACATGAAAGGATGAGTCATCCCTTTTTTCTCCCTGCCTGCCTCTTTTCTTCCTTCATTTTCAGTCCTTTTTACTTCTCTGTCATCTCCCCCTGCTTGCTTTCCCTTTCGTTCTTTTCGTTCCATTTCTCTCTCTGCTTCCCTCTCCAAATCTTTTTTCCACCCTTCTTTCACTCCCACGATTCTGCCCTTCTATCATCCCTCTCTCTTATTCTCTTGTGACCCTCCCTTCTCTGATCCCCCATGATGGATGGCAGCAATCACATCCACATCTGTTGCCTATAACTGAAATCACCTCACCACCATGTTGTGCTGTTGCCCCTGCCTGTGGCATTCAAGCCCCACAGGACAACTGTCTTTGCAGAGCAGAGTGACATGGCAGTAGCTCACAGGTCCAGTGCATTGCAGGGAAAGGTCACTTGTCCATCAACATCTGCCTTGATCTCTCATTCATCACAAATTTAAAATCCCAGCCCATCAATCTGTATTTTGTTCACTTCTCATTGTGTCATTTGGCCGTTTGATGGCAAAATCACCTCTGCACGGCACCAACCAGCCATGGGAAGTTGACTTCAAGCCCCAAGCCCGGCCATCACTTGGCAATCAAACTGGCTTCTTCTGGTTGCTAGGGATGGATCGATGTAGTGTGTGTGTTGCCCCCACACCTGCTATCATACTCCAGGGGGCTATGTGCTTTCAGCCCTGGGCATGGCTCTAGTTGCACTAAGGATCTCCTGCTGGAGATGAATGAAGATCAAGCATCCCTGCTGATCCTATTAGATCCCTCAGCTGCCTTTGATACCACAGATGGTGGGAGTTGGTGAGCTGTCTGTGGTCCCTAGCTGGGGCAAGGCGTCACTCTAAAGTAGCTCTGAGTGATCTCCGATGGCACTGCTGGATGATTCCTCCCCAGACGTACTTGAAGGCAGGGTGCCACAGGACTCTATTTTGTCACTCTTCCATTTCAGCGTCTATCAGAGCCTTAAGCAGAGTTAGTGAGGAGGACTGGGCTGTGATGCCATTGGTACGCAGATGGCACATACAGCTCAGGAATGAGATTGGAGCATGGAAGAGAGCTGTCTGGCCGCATCTCAGACTGGACAAGGCTGATGTGATGCTGTGGGCTGGGACATGAAACTGGAGGACACAGCAGAGATTATGTCAGCTCCCTTCACCGAAGGAGAGCTTGCCCATGGTTGCACACAGTCACAATTTGGGAACATGTCCAAACCCAGGGGTGTCCAGCCACTAGTAGTGGCCCAGCATGCTTTCCTTTTTCAGTGCATGGCAGGAAGCATGCACCTTTCTTTTCAGCTGTTGCCTCTTGGTGCAGCTAGCCATGCCTTTGTCACCTTCAGCCTAGACCTCTGCAAGTTACTCCACCTGAGGCAACACATTATCGTCATCTGAATAGATCAGTCAGGGCAAACAATGGCTGCCTGCTTCCTGAGTGGTGCTTGTTGCTCAAAGCGCACTACCCCATAGCTCTGAGATCTAAATCTGTTTCTGATCTGTGGAATTCAGTCCTGGCTATGCCCTGACTACCTAAGAAACCACGATCAGCAGAGGCCCTCAGCATCGCAGCACCCTAGCTAGAAGGGTATAGCATTTTCTATAAGAAGCCCTCAACTCCAGAACTCTCTTGGTCAGAGCTCAGTTCTGTTAACATTCAGGGCAGCCGGTCTCATCCAGTCTCTCAGGCCTGGTCTACATTTAAAAGTTAGATCAATCTAGTTATGGTGCTCTTGACCATGTAAAATTTCACATCTTGGGTGCCGTAGTTAGGTCAACCTAACCCCCGCTGTAAACACAGATAGGTCAATGGAAGAATTCTTCCATCCCCTTAGCTGCCACCTCTGAGAGAGGTGGGTTAATTCCATCATCAGAAAAACCCCTTCCATTGAGGTAGGAAGTGTCTACACACTACAGCAGTGAAAAGGCAGCGCCATAGTGGTGCCTTTCTAGTGGCTCTCATGTACACATACCCTCAGGCTTTCTCATGTGGGATGGGCCAAGGGTTCACTGTGGGGTGTTGCTGTCAATGTCATGGAGCCTTCAGCAGTTATACAGGCTGAGTGAGCTATGAAGCGGGCTAGGCTGTGAACTGGCATTGCAGGCAGAGTGCATTTTCTGAGGGATATTTATCCCTTTGCTCTTGTTTTAGTACCACACAGGTCCTGTAGCATAGAGAGGCACTTCTAATAGATTCAGATCAGTCCATAAAATGCAGCCCCAAAATGTGCTGTGTTTAGCAGTACAGCACCTAGAGGGCCCCAGTTGAGATCAGGGCCTCGTTATGCTAGGGGCTGTACAGT
Source organism: Mesoclemmys tuberculata (assembly GCA_007922155.1). NCBI lineage: Eukaryota > Metazoa > Chordata > Testudines > Chelidae > Mesoclemmys > Mesoclemmys tuberculata. Next base: position 8,272,810 of record ML675621.1, read on the forward strand.
GTGCAGGCTGCACACATAGTGAGGTACAGACCCTGCTCCAGAGAGCTTACAACCTAAATATGCAAGAGGTGCAGGGGAAACCGAAGCACAGAGTGGCAACATGCAGGCAAGTGGCTGAACTGAGACGAGAACCCAGATCTACAGAGTCCCACCACATTGCCCCTAACTATTGGACCGCACAAAAGTTACTCACTGACTACCAAATGGAGATGTAAAAACTGCAACCCCAGATCAGCCTAGCCCTTCATTTCTGCTTTTGTCTACTAGCCTTTAAGCACAGCAGCTGCAGCTGCTCCCAACTAGTTCATCCTGTTAACAGTAGCTCCAGTGCTGTGGGAGAGGATGGCCGCAGCTCACTCAGGCCTGCGTGGTCAGCGAGCCAGGATGTACTCTCACTGCCTCTAGGGCAGAAGTGATACTGTCCTTTGGAGTTCCTATTGGTTTCTCTCCAGCCCTCCCAAACCATTCAGCACCCACACTAATCACAGTGTGCAGTGATCTTGGAATCATTTAAATAGGTGCCTCGAGGCAGGCTCACTGGATGCTGATTAGGCCTCAGTGAGGGTCCTCTGGCCTAGCCTTAGTGGGGGGCTGTATACAAGGCACAGCATTGCAGCTGATCCAGAAGGAAATAGGGGGGCAAAGGGGGAAAGGAAGATGCAAAGTTCTTGAGCCTTAGATCTAGCTGGGAGGCAGAGACAGTGTTGTTCTTTCACTAACCTCACCGTAAGCTGGCAGCATTCAGATGCCAAAGGAAATGCTGGCCTGGTATCCCCATGCTCTGCTCGAGCACACATGGCGTTAGATGACCACAGCCTCAGCCCCACTGATAACTAGAAGAGGGTGCCAGTGGCTTCGTCTTAAACCCCATTAGTGCAACCTTTTCGAGCTGTACTGACACAGGGAGGGGAGGCAGGGAAGCTTTGGGAAAAACATGGTGTGATACTGCCATCTCCTGGAGGACAGCTCAGATCTTGTCAGTTAAATTCTGGGGTCCTGATCATCCATTATATTGCAGCCTGAAGAGACATTCATCCCAGTACCAATCTCTGCCATTCTCATTGGGTAGCATTTTATACCGCCTTTATAGTGCAAATGACTGGGCAAAAAAGCAGGGCAAATGGGGCGTTAGGCCCAAGGAGCTGGGGCCTTATCTTGCCAGATGCTGAGTGCTATCAGCTCCCACCGTGGGTGCTCAGCATGTGACAAGAGGCACTCAGCCCTGCTCAGGATCAGGCCCTTTATCAGTTGCTCTCATGAGTTTTAGGGCCTGGGTATGTGGGTGGGGAAACCATGTTAGTACCTTGCCATCAAGAGCTTTGCTCCAGAACAGTTCTCTAGAGTGCGGGAGTCCTTGGTCAGAGGGTGATTGGGCTGTACTCTGCCAATGCAACAGGTCAAAAGCTCCAAATCTGACCCTGATCTCAACATGCCCACTGTGCACGTGTGAACCCCCACTAACATGCAGCAATTTCTCTACCCCAGCTAGCAGCTGGCCCACATATGAGGATATGAGCCCATTATTAGTGTCAGCCAAGGGAGTTGCTCCTTTAGCTCAAGTTGTAGAGGGTCATGTTTTTAGTGCTGACAGTTTGAGATTCAAAACCAAGCCACTGGGGTCATAATATGTACATGCACGCACTTTACACACACGTGCTCACATATACATCTCAACTCAGACATGGTTCTGGCAGCCCTTTCTTAGCTCTTTCTACCTGCTTTCCTTCCACCCAGCTGCAGTCCATTCTGTCCGCCACAAGCTGACCTCTCAGTCTGTCCTACTCTTCAGCTCATGTTGCCCTCAATTCTCAGCTATGGAGCACAGGTCTATCCAGAACATGCTACCAGAACCCAAATGGACCCTGACCCAAATCCCACTACACTCAGTGGGAGTCTTTAAGGGGCCTTCGCTCAGGCCCATGGTAGGGAATGAGAATGTTGGCACTAGATCCAACAAAGGTTGGCCTTTGCATTGGAGAAGTGATGTCAGTTGACTCACCCAGGATGTGTGGTTGGTGTCCCTCTCAAGGAGTCTCTCAGATACCCCCTCCCCACAAATCTATCCATGTTAACTCAGCATTGTCCACCAGTCCCCAGCACAAACCCAACCCCCACTCCCCCCAGCCTGCACTAACTTTGGATTGCAGGCACAAGATGTCATTGGCCAGGCAACAAGCAGGATGTGTCCTGTTTCGTTCTGACTTGTTGCCTGTTGTAGCCTTTCCCTAATAATATTCTTGGCTGCCTTGCTTGTTAATTACCACTCCCTGCTCCACCAAAAATAGATTATTGTGCCATGGCCACAAAGAACTGTGCAAACCAAGATCCAGAAGAGATGTTTTGGTGTGGCTAGTGGATCCCATGGTGACCCCGAACAGTGCTGGAGATTTGAGGCCCCTGTTTATGCCCAAAATAAATACCATAGGCCTGAGAGCTGGCAGTACAAGCTCCCCTCAGAGTGGCAGAGTGCCCTCACCAGGGGGCCTCCACCTTCAGTGGGGAGAGGGAAGTTGCATTTCTGTGACCTGGCCACTTGGTCCTTTGCCTCTCTGCAGGTGTCAGAGACATCAGAAAGCCTGAAGAAGGGTTCAGGACATGACTGATTCAGGACGGATTCTGTGCATTGCGGCATCCCTGCTCAGAAATGCAAAGAGGACAGACTCCAGCCAGAAATGGCCAGCTGAGGAGTCTCCTTGTGGAGGGGAACTCCTGGCAGGTGTAAAGCCAGGGGAGATGACAGAGCTGCCCATCCACCCCAGCATAGCGGACATGCCAGGGGAGGGAAACAGGTTGGGAACAGGCCAAAGGTGTAGTGGGGCAGAACTCAAATATGCCAATTCTCCACTGGTCCCTCGGGGACATGTCAGTGACCCCAGAACTGCTGAATCAGGGAGCTGTAACTGTCTCCCTCACAGGGCTCCTCAGAGCAAAGCTGGAATGAAGGGGAGAACTGAGCCCATGGTGTGCAAAACATTCTCCCAAATGCCACTTAATCGCACAGAGAGCATGAGCGTGCCCTGCCCATAGCCCACAGGGGATCCTTTGATCACACAGCAGTGCTCTCCTAGGGTGTGTCAGGAACTAGCTCCTTTAAAAATGCATCATTCAGTATTTATCTGGCTTTAAAAACTGGCTTCCTTATTTGACAGACCCTGCGCCTGGGCAGGGCTGACAACCCCAATAGTACTGGAATATCACAGTCAACTCCTCACCTGATACGCCCTAAAACCAGGCTTAAAATAAACAGGCGTTACTGATTTATTTTTAAAATGAAACAAAGCAGCGAACCATTCAGTGACATGCAGACATGCAGGGTGGGGTGGGTCAGCCATGGGCAAGTGCAGTCATAGCACGCTGTGATGTTCATGGCCAGGAGTCAGGAATCTCACGCCAAGAACCAGATCCATAACCCACAAACATCAACAGGAATCTTTCCATTGACTTCACTGGGCTTTGAATCAGGCCAAATGCGCTGTGGCTGCTAAGGTTAACATGCAGTGATACATTGGTGTCACATGGTGACACGGGCCCCGGGGTAAGAGTAGTTCCCTGGATCACTCCATAACATCAATAACCAAGGGGGTAAGGTACTCAGAGTGACGGATCCCCAGGCTGAAATCCGGAGCCCTGGGCTTGGTGATGGTGACACGGCTGGTCTTGTAGTCTGCTGGCCCTGGCGTAGAATCCCTTACAGACTTGTACTTTCTCCACATGCTGTAGGCAGGCTGCCGGTGCAAGTAGACATTGGGTTCGGGGATAACAAAGGATGCCGGGCCAGAGCCTTTTGCCAGCTCCTCTGCGTTGCTCCACATGTTCACTTTGGAGGCCATGCTGTAGCAGGGGGCAGACGGCTTGATGGGGAGTCTGGGTCCCAGCATCCCTGGGAGGGTATAGGCATTGGGAGCCGGGTTTGGATCGTTCTCACGGTAACAAGTGCGGACGGCCAAGGAATAAGCTGGCGCGTAGGGTTCCCCCTGTGGATGCACCTTCTCTGTGTGGTATTCATTCGGGGCAGGTGTGCGCATCAAGGCTGGAAGCCAAGAGGCAGTTTGGTATCATTACTACAGTAAGGTTGAATTCTGCCTACTTCCAAAGCTGACTGCACTGAGAGGCATAAGCTGGTGCCCATCATGGGGTTATGCAACAAGCCTTTGGCCACTACAGACCTCACTTCAAATGGTGCTTGCATTTAAAATGAGTTGCTGTCTTACCATAGTTTCTCAGGCTTGGGAAATGGCAGGGGCAAAAGTGATGTGGATTGGCAGAGCTATACGCAGGGGACAAGCCATCAGAAAGGAGGGTGCATTAGTAGAGCTGTGGGTTGGGATGCTAACAGGGGAGGACATTGTGCACCAGTACTGAGAATCAGTCCAGACTCTCAGCTGGTGTAAATCGGTGCAGCTCCATTTAATTCCCTGGCATTATACACATTTACACTGAGGACATAGCCCAAAGTGTTCAAATTCACTTACCTTCACTATGCCTGGAATAGGACAAAACTCACATATTTCAATATTTGAATGACATTTTCAACATAGTTGGCTGCCACATGGCTTTCTCAAATGTTGTCCTACCTGCAACAGCTTCTGCCAGTCTGGTCACTGTCCCTCCTTCATCCTGTCTTTCCCACAGTAACCCTCTCCCCTCTTCCCATTGTGTCACCAACAGTCTGCCTTCTCATTGGATTCAGGCCCTGTAGATCCCATTATATGCGGCAAATTATGCATTAGTTGTCTTCTGCCACCTATTATTATAAACATCTGGGGAACCCAAGAGAATCCCATGCTGCCGTCAGTGTTTACATGTGATTCCATGTAGAACATATTTTCAGTGGGACTCGCATATCCAAAAGCAATTTTAGAAACCAGAAGATAATGCACTCCTGTACAACCCCAACCCTATGCACAAGAGTTTAGATGCACTAAGAAACCTAATCCCACCCATTGTGTTCCTCTGGGCCCACAAAGGGCTGCGCCCAGCTCCAATTGAAGTCAACGGGAGTTCCATCAATGATGTAAGTCAAATATCTCCTCATTTGCTGGTTAAGCAAGAAGGTACTAGAATACCCTTACTCAGCAAAGAGCCACAACCAAGCAAGTCCCCTCTTTATATAGCGCAGGGGCCCACCCAAAGGTGCTGATCCTTGGAAGCAGGCCACTGTTCTGGCTCTGGTGAAAAGGAAGGGGGCCTGTGTCAAGGAGAGGAGATATCACTTGGGACAGTCTCATTTCCAGCTCATGAAGAAGAGCTGTTCCAAAGATACAGATGGGACATCAGACCAAGAGGATCCAAGTCCTGCCTTAGAGCTCAAGATAACTGCAGCCTTCCTGGATAGAGCAGCCAAAAAGACTGTAGGCCCAGATCCTGGCCTCCCTGATGCCAGTGGAAGCCTTGCCACTGACTTGCCATTCAGATCCTCAGAGGAAAAACATGGTTACTTACCAGTAACTGTTGTTCTTCGAGATGTGTTGCTCATATCTATTCCACTTAGGTGTGTGTGTGCCCTTGTGCACAGTTCCCAGACAACCTTTTCCCCTAGCAGCCTTTGTAGGGGACGGCTCCAGCGCCCCCTGGAGTGCCGCGCTCATGCCGCGGTATATAGGGCGCCGCCAGCCATGCGGACCCTCAGTCCCTTCTTTCCGCTGACTCCGACAGCGGGGATGGAGGGTGGGTGTGGAATGGATATGGGCAACACATCTTGAAGAACAAGTTACTGGTAAGTAACCATGTTTTCTTCTTCGAGTGATTGCTCATATGTATTCCACTTAGGTGATTAACAAGCCATACCTGGAGGTGGGTAGGAGTCAACGGTGAGCTGCTCCCAGAACAGCTCTGCCGACTCGCACATCCTCCCTCGACTTCTGGACGATGGCGTAATGCAAGGTGAAGGTGTGGACCAACGACCAGGTAGCAGCCCTGCAGATGTCGTCCAGGGGGACCCATCCCAGGAAAGCCGCCAACGCGGCCTGGGCCCTTGTTGAGTGCACTGTCACGACTCCAGGAAGCTGGACGCCTGCGCGCTCGTAGCAGAACTTGATGCAGGCAGTGATCCATCTGGAGATGCACTGTGTAGACACCAGGGATCCCTTCATCCTGTCTGCCACTGCGACGAAAAGTTGCGTGGTCCTCCAGAAAGGCCTCGTCCTCTTTGTAGAAGGTGAGGGCTCTCCTCACATCCAGGGTGTGTAGTCTCCTCTCTTCCTCCAACCCGTGTGGTTTAGGAAGAAACACGGGAGGAAAATATCTTGGTTATAATGGAATTGGGAGACTACCTTAGGCAGGAAAGCTGGATGTGATCTCAGCTGTACCTTATCCCGGAAGATTACGGTATAGGGGGGCTCTGAGATCAATGCTCTTAGCTCAGAGGCCCTCCTAGCCAAGGTAATGGCCACGAGGAAGGCCACCTTCCAGGACAGGATCAGGAGGGGGCAGATGGTCAAGGGCTCGAAGGGGGGCCCCGTCAGTCTGGCGAAGACCAGGTTGAGATCTCAGGGAAGCACCAGGTCACGGAACTGTGGGTAAAAGCTTCTCAACCCCTGGAGGAACCTCACTGACATAGGGTGGGAGAACAAGGACCGTCCCTCCAATGGCTGATGGAAAGCCAAGATGGCCACTAGGTGCACCCTAAGGGAGGCTAGCGCTAAACCCTGGAGCCTAAGCTGCAGTAGGTACTCAAGGATAGCCTGCAGGGGGATGTACCGGGGCTTATGCCCCGCGACTCCGCCCAGCAGGTGAACCTCCTCCATTTGGCCCTGTACACGATCTGTGTGGAGGGTTTCCTGCTATCCAGCAGAACGCGTTGGACCTGTGCCGAGCAGGCTCTCTCCGCCTCCATCAACCAGAGAGTCTCCAGGCCGTCAGGTGTAGGGAGTCCAGGTTCGGGTGCAGCAGGCGACCGTGGTCCTGGGAGAGCAGGTCCGGCCTCCTCGGAAGCTCGATCGGCGTGGCGACAGAGAGGTCCTGCAGTATGCTGAACCAGTGCTGTCTTGGCCACACCAGGGCAACCAGGATCACATCCGCTCTGTCTCTCTTAACTTTCAAGAGGACCTTGGGCAAGAGCAGGATGAGGGGAAACATGTACATGAGGGTCCCCATCCATTTGATGAGGAATGCGTCGGAGATGGAGTCCAGCTTGCGACCCCAGAGCAAGCAGAACCTCGGGCACTTCCTGTTCCAGGATGATGCGAACAGGTTCAGTCAGGGAACTCCCCACTCATGGAAAATCCTGGCCGCTACCTCCGGATGCAACGACCAGTCATGTTGGGGTAGAAACGACCTGCTGAGGTGGTCCGCCTCGTTGTTTCTGACCCCCGGGAGGTGAGAGGTGGTTAAACAAAAGTCGTGCCTCACTGCGAAGTCCCAAAGTCGAAGCGCTTCCTGGCAAAGAGCCGAGGAGCGCGCCCCCCTTGTTTGTTTATATAATACCTCACTGCAGTATTGTCCGTCAGCACCTGTACCATTTTGCCCAATAAACAATGGAGGAACTCTTTGCACGCTAGTCTGACTGCCCTGAGTTCGTTCACGTTGATGTGGAGGGCAGTCTCCTCTGCGACCAGCAGCCCTGCATGGTCAGGCCGCCGCTGATATGGGCCCCCACCCCAGGTCCGACACATCGGAGATCAGCGTGACCGAGGGGGTCAAATCCCTGAATGGAACCCCTTCCAACACTGTCCCAGGGTTCCTCCACCACTGGAGCGACACCAGCACTGTGGGGGTCACTGTTACCACTCTGTCTATGGAGTGCCTGCTGGGCACATACACCAAGGCCAACCAACCTTGAGCCTGAGGCAGGCTAACCTCACCACATATGTACACGAGGCCATGTGGCCCAACAGCTGAAGGCACTGCCTGGCTGTCGTCGTGGGGCACCTCTGCAGTTGCGATATTATCGCTGACATGGCCTCGAACCTCGAGCGTGGGAGGAAGGCTCTAGCCTGTACCGAGTCTAGGGAGGCCCTTATAAACTCTATGCCCTGTACTGTGGACAGCGTCAATTTCTGCTCGTTGATGAGCAGCCCCAGACTGTTGCAGGTGGCCGGGACGAGGGAGACCGCCTCGTAAACCTGAGACCTGGACTTGCCCCTTATTAACCAGTCATCCAGGTAGGTAAATATCTGGACCCCTCTGCACCTCAGATAGGCCACCACCACTGCCACACGCTTGGTGAACACCTTGGGGGAGGATGAGAGGCCAAATGGCAAGGCCGTAAACTGGTAGTGGCCACCAGCTACCATGAACCTGAGATGGCGCCTGTGGGCAGGAAGGATGGAGAAATGAAAGTACGCACCCTTCAGGTCGAGGGCGGCAAACCAATCTCCTGGATTCAGGATGGGGTTAATGGCCGCTAGGGACACCATGCAAGACTTCAGTTTCTTTATGAACCTGTTCAACCTGCACAGGTCCAGTATAGGCCTGAGGCCTCCCTTGGCTTTGGGGACGAGGAAGTACCTCGAGTAGAACCTCTTCCCCACCTCGAGCGACGGAACCTCCTCTATGGCCCTCTTGTAAAGGAGGGATTGGACCTCCTGAACAAGTAATTGCTTGTGAGATGGGTCCCTGAAGAGGAACAGGGAAGGAGGTAAATGGGGGGAGAAAGCCACCAACTGGAGGGCGTAACCCCTGCGCATGGTGTCCAAGACCCAGCAGTCCGATGCGATGCTCCGCCAGAGACTGAAGTAGGGCTTTAGCCTGTCTCTGAAGGCTAGGGGCGAATTCAGGGGGAAGGTACTGGTGCCACCCTTGGGCGCACCGTCAAAACTGATGCTTCCCTTTGGAGCCCTGGGGGGGTCCTTTTTGGGAAGCGGCAGACGACCCAGAGCGGTCTCGTCATCCGAAACCCCTGTTCCTGTCCCTACCCCTTGCAGGTGGGAGAGGCCTAGGTGGTGGCCTAGGTTGCTGCTGCTGTGGGGGGCGCTGCAGCTGCTGGAGTGTCTGTTGCCTCGCTGCTTGAGGGGTATACAGTCCCAGGGAATGCAAGGTGGCCCTCGAGTCTTTGAGGGCGTGCAGCTTTTCATCTGTTTTTTCTGAAAACAGACCAGCCCCATCAAAGGGCAAGTCCTGTATGGAGTGCTGCACCTCTGGAGGAGTGGTCCCTTTCCTGCACCGATGGTGCCTGCAGGGGAGCTTGCTGGGCAACAGAGGCAGGGGCCGACATAGTTCCCTGCCCCAACTGTGCTCCCCATGGGCCCCAATATGGCCATTGCCAAGGGGGCTGGGGCCAACCCGGTGCTGGCGCTGGTGCCAGTGCTGGGGGCTGTACCTCATCCCAGCATCGGGCCTTCCGGGAACCCAAGCCGGGGGAACAGTGCTGGTGATGCCGCCAGGAAGAGCTGCTTCGGGACCCGCTACCAGACGACCCCAAAGAGTGGCGGTGCCGTCTGGAGTGGTGCCAATGCCTTGGCAAAGATGATGATGACAAGGAGTGGTGCTGTGAGACCGAAGACTTTCCTTGTCCTTTCCCCGGTGCCGGCGAACAGTGCTGAGAGTGATGCCTCAGTGCCGAGTCCAAGTCCGAGTGGCAAGGGCAGCCAGCCGGTGATTGTCTTGGGGACCGAGTCCGGTGCCGTGAAGCGTCATCATCAGAGGAAGATGAAGAGGGAGAGGAGCTATCGAGCTCGACTCTCCGGCGCCGGCTGGTGGGCGGCCGTTGTGGTGCCGGGCACGCCCACCCTTTGGGGACACCTATCATGGGTTTGCCCCAGGACACAGGCCCTGACTCCCTCGGCCGAGGGAGGGCTGGAGGCGTGGGCAAGGCCAACAAGGCTCAAGCCACCTCGAATGCCTCTGGCGTGGAAGGGTCCTGTATAGGGGGTCCCCTACTCCCAGGAGTCGGGGGAGGTTCCCTGTGTGTCGGTGCCGGTGCCGGAGGCTGGTCCCGTAGCTCCAGCATCTCGGGACTTGACCCTGGCCACTCCTGCAGCATGGGGGAGGGAGAGCCCTCCACACGCTGGCGGCGCTTCTTCTTTGGCACCGGAGACGTCTGGTGCCAAGGCGCCTGTGGTGCCAGTGGAGTGCTCTGCACTGACAAAACGCTTGGTGCCGACGAAGTCCAGGGCGGCTCGGACACCGGGCACAACACGGACTCCATTAGAATGGCCCTAAGCTGAACCTCCCTCTCCTTCTGGGTCCTCGGCTTAAAGGCCTTACAAATACGGCACCGATCCCTCCGATGCTGCTCACCCAGGCACTTGAGGCAGCAATCGTGCAGGTCACTGACTGGGAAGGCCTTTCCGCAGACAGTACAGAGTTTAAACCCTGGCGAGCCTGGCATGGCTGGGTTGCTTGAGCTCTAAGGCTCTCTAACCCTAACTAGACTATTCCTAACTCAACTTAAACTTACTGAGTTCAGGGAGAACTGCTAACTAACTAAATACAATAAAAAGGGGAAGAATACTTGCAAGAGCAAGAGTTGTTCCAGCGACCGTCATGGGTGGAAAGATCGAACTGAGGGTCCGCATGGCCAGCGGCACCCTATATACCGCGGCATGAATGCGGCACTCCAGGGGGCGCTGGAGCTGGCCCCTACAGAGGCTGCTAGGGGAAAAAGCTGTCCGGGAACTGTGCACGACGGCACGCACACACCTAAGCGGAATGCATATGAGCAATCACTCCAAGAAGAACACTGGGGCATTAACCTGTCAGCCAGGATTGTCCCATGGTAAATGTTACTGATGTTTTTCTGAAAACACCATATCAGTGTATTGGATTTCCCACAGAGAGCACGACCAGCAGGCAATGCTGGGCCCCTCTGACATTACTCAGCACCCAGCAACTCTGGGGAGCAAACAGCTGCACGCACAGACCCCTCACCCAAATCTGCACAGACAAGAGCTGTTCAGGCACAGGCTGGCCTTTGTGCCTTCAGTACCTGTCCCCTCCCTCAGTTCCGAGGGCCATTCTTGGAGGGGGTAGCCAGATGCCCAGCATCATGCCCCGATGCCATGGTGCTCAAGAGATGGGTTCGTAAATGGCACATTCCAAGGCGTGCTCTCCAAGCAGTGGCTGTGAGAATTCAGGGGGACACACAACAGCCCTATTCTCTTCTACCTGTGGGGCCTGGAAAATTCTGGTGCCTGGTTTTCTTATGCCTGTTACAATGTCCCAGGCCCTGTGGAGATACAATGAAACGAGGCTCAGGAGACTGGCTGGCAGGTCAGACCCAGAGCAGGCAGGGGTACTGCAGATGCCAGAGAGACCAGGTGACACTTTGCTATCTATCGCCAGAGAATTTGGTAAGAGATCCCTCATCTGCCCCCTCCCGCCAGTGTAAACATCGCCATGGAGCAGGCTAGAGGGGATCGGGGATGGTAACGCATTAGCTGCAGCAAGTGTAAGGCCAAGGGTGTGCAGGTATTTTTTAGTTTTCTACAGATGTGTTAATCTCTTGGGCTTTTCCTATGAGTAAAGCATGTGCGTTTAGAAACCCCTTTACAGAATCTGAGTGGCACCTGCTTATATTGTCACACATTCCCCGATAAGGGAAACGATTGGCCACCATGTGCACAGCTTCAGTGGCACTCTGGAAACATGCAGCAACTCCTGGAGAGCTGGCATTTATTTCAATACTTAGACAATTGGACTGTGGAGTGAGACATGGGGTCTGCACCTGGAGTGTTTGTCTGGAGGCCCACAAACAGTGTTTAAACTCTGTCCAGCTCCAACAAGCCAAGAGCCTGTGGGCCTCCAGGATGCGGTCCAGTACAGCAGATTGGAGAGTGTCCAACAGAGGGAAATCATCAGAGTTGCAACATTTCCTCACTACCATTATCTGGGAGCTCCCAAACCCAGCACTTCCCACAGGCCGTGACTTGACTATAGTTGTCGCCTCTGTTTTTCTCTCCTTCTGAATGGTCTGCCCCACCGAGATATCTGTGGTGAGCGAGACCACTGGCTCCAGGCTGCTGAGCTCTTGAACAGCACTGTCCATCCCCTTCTCCCACACAATAGTGTGATGGGAACAGAAGGGCTCCAAGGCCCCAAGCTGCACAAGACATCAGCGCTATTTGTTTCCTCGCCTTCTCACTGGCCCCTGGGACAATAAACTCTTTCATAAAGAAGCTAAAACAGCAGCCCATGTAGCTCATCTCCCTGGACCCTAGTGGCTGCACATAACTACAGTCAATAGCAACGATGTCCAGTGTGGATTTTCTGTTCAGCATCCTCCCCAGCTGACTGTTGGCTAAATAAGGACCAGAGCAACTACTGCTGCTTGGGTCCAGCTGGGAATTAATGATGCCCAGCTCTGCGGTTCCACTAACTGCTCTTAGTAAGGATATCAGCACCTCTCCTGGGGCTCTAGTGTGGCCCCTCTGTCCATTCTCCTATGGGACCTTCTGCCTCCATCTTCGCCCTTCAAAACTATTCTCCGCAGAGCCCACCACCTCTGTTCAATTCCCACATGCTCCCCAGGAGACCCATTTCATCTTTTTCTCCCCCAAATGACCAGCTTTCTGTGAGTTCACTCAGCAGGGAATTTCCCCAGGAGCAGGGTCTTCATGTCTCATTGCCTCTTCCAGCAAGAACCTGGTTTTCTTCTGAGGAACAGTTCCACTCTCCTGGTGATCCCTCCGGCTTGCACCTTGTCTGCCTTGCTTACCCCTAACCTCCCCAGACAGGGAAGTGCAAAGAAGGAGGGGAAGGGTCTAAACAAGGCCCATATTAGGCACTGCTGGCTGGATACTACACTGGAGTGACTGTGTGGTGATTTTACTATGTATCTGCCTGTCATAGGTGCCAAGTGAACGGCTAAGACACATTTGTGCACCCTGCCTCAAACAGGCATCCCAGCCCTTCAGCACTGACCTTTAAGAGGCTTACTGAGTAAGAAGCACAGGCCAGATGAGTCAGTGTGCTTGGCAATTCAGACCATTAACTCCCAAAAGGATTTCCTGTTCCCCTGGGACAGACACAGCATGCCGTTTAATGGCTAACACAACAGAGTTGTCAACAAGCGCAATGGCAGCACATCCTTCACCTTCCTTTGGAGGTTTATACACCTCAAATGGCAGCAAGGACAGAACCTTTGGCACTGGCATCCTCTCCTCCCAGACTTCTGGGAAGGGGCAGGGGATGTCCATCTGATGCCAGATTGAACTGGAAGGAAGACTACATGCCCTGCAGTGGGCTAAGAGCAATAGGAGCGGTCAGAATCCAGGAGAAGCCCCCTGAGCAAGCTATCAGATCCTTACTGAGTCCAGAAGGGCCTCAGTTCCTGCACTGCTGGATTTGCACGGTTGTTATTGTTGCATGTATACAGTATTGTAGGCTTGGAAGGACATTAGGTCAAAAGTGGCAAACAAATGACAGCCCCTGCCACAAATAGCTTATAGTCTAAAGCACCAACAGGTATTGTACAGTTGGGATTACGTGGAGACACAGATTTCATTGTTCAAGGACCAGAAGGCATCTGTTCAGGCCAAGAAGTCCAGCAAGGAAATCAAGGGATAGGACAAGAGGGCTGTCCAGAAGGGAAAAGGAGGAAGTCCAGCACGGTACAGTGATGGGGCTGAGAATGCAGATGGATGGAGCCAAGAAAGAAGCTGAACCTGAGAAATACCCTCCCCTATATTTCTATTTTAATACACAGCCGCTGTGACATCTCAAACCATATGTGATAGATGGGTGTCTGGAATGCCACTTAGGATACATCTGCCTGCAGGCCAAAGGTGTATTCCTGTCCAGAGATGCCAACATGCATTGTCAGCACAGGACTGGATGAAGCTTTCTGTGCAAACCAGGAGCCCATTCTTTCCCTGGAGGGGATGAAGATCAAGCTGTGATGTAATCTGGCTTCCTCTGTGCAGGGTTATGGGCAGGGAACTAGCTATGCCCTCGTGGACTGTGTGGTTTCTGTGGGTTCCTGGAAATGATCTCATCTGGAACAGCTTGCTGTATTCTGACAGGAGCCTCGGCTTAGACATGTACTCACAGGCATCCCTCAACTACCCAGTCAGGACCTGTGGTGTCCTATTTTTTCCCTGTGGCCTCTTGGCTAAAACTATTGCAGTATCTTCCCTCAGATTTGGTCTTTGGTCCCAATGGATTTGGGGAGGAGGGCTCTGTGTGAGGGCCAGTGTCACGCGGGCTGCATTAGGAGGGGGGAGCATTTGTGTAATTAGA